>VYZV01007281.1:92404-169522 GCA_013401275.1 Pandion haliaetus | reverse complement strand
CTTGACTCCCCCCGAGGGGTCCTGCAGTGGCTGCACCAGCTGCTGGGGAGAAGCAAAGCTCTGCATTATCCCCCTTATTTCTCTTGCAAGGAGCACAGTGGGCAAGCGAGCAGCCTGCCCCATGCCAGGGAGGGAAGCTCCCTTACTCCAGCATGACAGGAGTCAGTGCTTCTCCCTGCACTGTGAGAGGATGGGAGAAGGTGTGCCCCCCCCCTATCTCAGAAAGCAAATGCTTTTCTTAATCATTTCAGTGTAATAATGAAACTTTCCACTCAGGCAGAACGTACAAGACCTTTCAGATGCTCTCAAAACTTCTTCCTCAAATTTGTTGCTGCAGAATGGCACCATAACCTACAGACAAACCCACACGTTTTTTTCTGTTGGTGCTGGGGGAGCCCTTACCTTGGTGCATCCCCACTGGAGCCTTACAAACCCTGTGAAAATTTTTCTCTGTTATTTTTTCCTAATGATAATGTGAAGCCAGGGCATAACCCAATCGGTAACTAACCGCACATATGAAGCTTCAAAAGGTAACAGCTTGTATGATTTCCAACAAGTTTCCAAAGATGTTTTCTTTTACTAATGCTTAAACCCACTGCAGAGTCCTTATGCATCTGTTTAGGTGCAGTAGTCCATGCAGGGATTTCATGGGGTACTGCAAGGTGCCCAAGACAGACATGGGCCACCTTGGGCTGACCACGGAAAGGGGAATACAGAAGAAGGTTACAAGGTCATTTACAAGCCATTAGCCATTTTTTTTCTGTTTTCCAAGATACACTGGCCAAATAGTCTCATCTTGTTAGAATTACCTTAATACAAACAGCTATTACAAAATTTTCTGTTGAGATAAACTTCTAGAAAAGTTCAGCAAAAAATTTCATGTGAATTCAATCAATGCCCTGGAAGATAGCGGGGAAGGGATATTCATTTTTTTCCTACCAGTACTTCATATAAATTCAGCAAAACAACTG
Source organism: Pandion haliaetus (assembly GCA_013401275.1). Lineage (NCBI taxonomy): Eukaryota > Metazoa > Chordata > Aves > Accipitriformes > Pandionidae > Pandion > Pandion haliaetus. The sequence goes on along the minus strand of VYZV01007281.1, from coordinate 168,551 downwards.
CACTTTACTTTCAGTTAATATACAAGTTCTTTGTATGTTTTTGTTGGGGGGGCGGGGGGAAGACTGAAATTGCCTAATTTCACTGATTGAATCCATCTTCTGCCAGTCAACAAGAGCTTTCAGCCTAGACAAAGACTAAAATAAAGCATACCAAATAAAACCATGGACATATAATTGTCATTTCCCAAAAGCTTCTTTTGGTCCCAGCTTCTCAGAAAACTACCCAAGCATTAAAGCTGCAGCCTCTCAGGGAAACTAATTATAACTGAAAAAAAAAAAAAAAGAAAAAAAAAATCCAACCCACACATTTAACTGAATATATAAAGGATAATTATGTCATTAAAACTAGCAACATTTCAGATGGCAAAAGAATCACAAGGCAAGAATGGATGTGTTGGACACCATCAGGCTCCCATCAGATTATTCACAATAAAAATGCAGCCGTCACCAAAAGAATCTAATCCTTGTGTGTTTCCACTGATACGGCTCAGATGTGCGCGTTGGTATTTTTGAGCCCTAGCAGAGCTGAAAGTGTCAGCAATTCATTGTTTACTGTCTGGACTGAATTGACTCTTCGAGCTCCTTAATGATACACAGACGGCCAATGCTTCATCTACCAAGGCATGTTGATTGCCATCCAAGTAAGTATAAACTTTCACGTAGCTGTAAAGAAGGTTCCTCCTCGCAGAGTCCAAGGAACGGCTCACAAAGGCTCTATTTAATCAGCGCAGCTCCATCTTGGTGGCGTGGGCACAGCAAAACAATCATCCTTTTAAGAAAAACTAAGTCCTGGAATCAAAGAAACCCAGTGGGTGCTACGAGGAACACAGGCAGCAGAGGGTAGGTATGCTTTCTGGCCATAATTTATCATGAAAAAGAGTTGCGCTCTCTATCAGTACAATTGCACAACCCCAAAGAAATCATGTAAGCCTGTTTTCTGAATAACTTCAGTCATTCTTCAGTCTAACCTTGCCAACAAAGAGCTTGACAAAACAAGTTCTTCTGTGAACAGCTGAGCTAATGAAACTCAGTTGCCTATGGATTTCTATGTTATGTACCCCCACATTACCGCTGAAATTAGCCTACTAGAGCCCAGTGTCCCTTCCCTGTTACACCTTTGGGTTTACTCTGCACTCCTCAGCCCTCCACTCCGCCACAATATTCTCAGGTTTTCTGCTGTTTACTCATCCTTCAGAAATAGTCACATGCCTGAAAAACTGTCAGTGCATGATACCTTCCAGGTACCCCTCCCCTGTTGCCCTCACCTATTCACCACAGTGGTCTCACTTATTTCTGTTTCCGATCTGACACCCTGCAGTTCCCCTCCAATCCCTTGCACATCTCCAGTAACATCTCTGGCTCCCACAAAACCTTTACTTTTCCATTGCTTTGGGGAGAGCAAGAAACAGCCCATGCTGTAGCTGGTTTAAAGCCATTCACATAATGATAGGGCAGATGGGTTTTGTACATCGGGGCAAACAGAAATAGCAATGGCTGAATTATCACAGCTTTACCTTGAGGGGACATTAATCAAGCCTTTGGGAAATTGCCACCAGTGTTCATGAAATTCATAAAAATGGTAATGTCTTTGAGATGCTTTTCCTTCTTTCCAGATTGGCTGAAATTTGCTGACAGTTTGAAAGTTACAGGGAAGAGCGGGGGGACCAACAGATGGACAGACAGCGACTATGACTGTATAAGCTTCATTTCCTTAGAAAACCAGACTAAAACCAGAAGAAAAATACAGTGGCTGACAGATTTAATTAACAAACATATAAGGGTTTTAGCCCATTAACCTTATTATTGGTCTAACTATTGCATGAGAGGTTCAGTTGCCTTTCCTGATAGAAAATAACTCAGTGGTGCAACGTTCTGGCTGCAAAGAGTCCCACAGACTGAATTCCTAGGCAAAAGACACCCTTTCCTGCTGCTTCTTGGCATTAGTCAAGAGTTGCCTCTAACAGACACACAGAAATCTCTTAAACTTGTCTTGTGGGTTTTGCTCCTTCTCTCTGTTTATTCATATTTAACTTGGAAGAGCTGCAGACTGGATAAGGATATTAAGACTCACATTTGAAACAATGCGTTATGTATTAAGGGTATAAATCAAAGCCATGATGTCAGTGGAAAGACTTTCATTAAATTCAATCAGTTTGGAGCATCAGTTAATAGAGCTTCAAAACTCTTGGTAAGAAAGTGTCAGAGCATCTCATGTGACTGAGGTCCTCCAGGCAGCTCAGCTGGGCCACCCTTTGTGTGCTGGAGCCAGGCAGAGTAAGATCTACACAGCAAAATGCAGTGACTTGCAGGAATACTAACCTGAAGGAAGCCCTCCACTAATATAGCTGTTAGGGGTGTTTCTAGCATTAGTGCAGCCTGTGGTACCTCTACTTTTAAGGGATACAGTCTAAAAAGGGTATGTGCTCTGATACCACAAAAATTAATAAAAATCCTCCTTTGCTCAATCTCTGCTTTTGGGATTAAAGTTCCTGGGTTTATCCATTCAGCTTAGGTGGTAGCTAGGATATTTGTCTGCATGCTGCCTTGGATTTTTAACACCTTGACCACAGATCAGATATATTTTCCTTCAGTAATTCAACACAACCTTTAAGACACTCCTTTGTCTATGAAATGACCCACTAGAGGAACCTGTCCAAGTGAAGTGGAATTTACCCAATGGGAAAAGCCAGTACAAGTCCCATTTAAAAGTCACCTTGAAATATCTTTGATAAGTGGTGAGCAGACCTTGTTTGGGCAGGGGTATGAAATTAATTCCATCTAAATATCAGAGGCGCTCATTCTATGTGATACTGACATATCACACACATACACAGATTTAGCAATTTTTGGTTGAACTGTTATTAACCTTTTTGGCTCTGTGATGGCAGTAGGGCAACTGAGAGACTACACTGATAATTGCAGCAATATGCAAGGACAGCAGAATCTAAAATCGCTATAATTAATTTAAAAGTGCTTAATCTTCTGCCCAAGGAAATTAATGTCATAGAAAAAGATTATCTGAGATAGGATACTGCTGGGAGAGCTCAAATCTTTTTTGATCTGCTGCTCTGCTCCAGGCAGGCTTTTTTCAACCCATGCAGTGCAATTGCACTGAGGAGTTCTTGAACTTTTTATGACCCTAAAATTTGTCCCATTATTTGTTTTTGCAGATGCAATCACCTTACAAGGGCTCTAGCCTTCCCAGGGGTCTAGGCAGACCCCACAGCCCTACAGAATCTGTGAACTTCACCCTTGCAGCCTCACCAGTTTGCATTAGCACCCTGCCAAATGCTCCAGAAGCAAACAGTCACCTCCTGCTCTCGTGCACCAGCACCTCCATCCATTCCCAATGTGCCACGGTGCTGGCTCACAGCCCTCAAAGCAGTGTTCTTCAAAGCTTCCTCTCTGCCTCTTCTCCTGCAAAACTTTGCCTATGGGGAAGGAATGAACAGCTGTCAAGATCAGCCCATGACTGACAGTCAACAGCTTTAATTTCTCCTCCCTTGCTCACTCTTGCTCTGTTACAGTCAGTTTAGCCTTTCCACAACTGTTAGTTTCATTGACTGCTACACCTTGTCATATATTCGGACTGTGAAATTTTGAAGACAGGCCTGTCTTCTTGTCAGCTGTTTGCAGATCTTCAATGCACATAGACACTACAACAACGTGAATACAGGTCAGCCGCCAAGTCAGCAACATGGGACTGGTTGGGAATGGAACTCACATGAGATATGTGAGAAATTCATGTTCTTGCAGAGACTTCTGTGATGATGAATAAATTCAACCTCAGCAAAGCTGCCTTCTGCTGTATTTCAATGGCACGATAGCTTCAGAAAGGATTTTTGTTGTTCTCTTATCTTTTGATATTTTTCCTACCAATCTGTTATAAAAACTTACACTTCATTGCTACAAACTTCTTGATGCAGGCAGAAAGAAAACACAAACAGCTTAACTACTTGTGAGACCTGCCTGGATGATGAGACAAAGGAAAATCAAAAGCTAAACTTAGCTATGGAAAAGGAAACAGGTTATAAAAACTGTTGTCAGGTGCAGAGGAACCATTTGGGAGTCATAAGGGTTTGGTCTTTGCAAAAGAAGTGCAAGCAATTAGAAAAATAGCCATAATCTTATTTCTGTTCAGGGAAATGGATGAATCTTCAGTTTTCCAGGTTGCAGAGATCTGGGAAGAAGACAGATGTATGTTTTCAGAGCTTGGGTTTGGTTAGTTATGCACCAGAGAAAGCTGCTTTTTTCTGACACTGTGAGTATACCATAACCACACATTTTCCGCAGGCATCAATTACAAGTAAGTATCTTCCACCTTCCTCTTTCTCAGCACATTCCCTAGGTTGTAAATAGTGAGGACAACTATTCAGGAAGAGTATGGAGATGGCAGACAAGTTTGTGTAGTAGCAGCTGGAAATTTTCTGGTTGTTCAGAAGGAACTTAAATCTACCTAGAAGGCACTAGAGGGAAGCCTGGTGCTCCCAGAGGTGTGCCATCCCCAAAGCACCCCGACAAAGCTCCCTAATAATTCAGCAGCCAGAAAATGGCAAAGCTGACAGAAAATCTGAGGGAGAAGGCAGCGTAAGGGGCAGGAGACATTTGCACCGTATGCAAGTGGACACTGGATGAACATTTCACCAGGAAACTCGCCAGGTTTCTCCTTGATGAATGCTCAGACCAGCTCTACAGGAAATGCTGTAAGATGAAGCAGCCTCTAACTTTAAATGACTTTTACATCAAAATCCCAGGTAATGCTGGCAGCACTACAAAGCCCCTTTGAGAGCCCTTGCTGAGGCAGAAATTTTCATCTCATGGGAGAGCCAGGAGCAGGAGTTCCTGAAAAACCAGGCCAAAAGCAGTTTCCTCATAAATACCAGTAATATCAGAAAGTCTCCTGGACCTCAAAGAGAAACCAGTGGGCCAAGGACCTGGTCTCTGGGCTGCATGGTCCAAGGGATACTGCTCAGGATATGAATCATGGAAGCAGGGCAGTCACATCTGTTATGAGAGCGCTGTTTATTTTTCCTGCTCCTGCAGCCCTGGACCTCTCTGCCGTGCCCACCACCAAGGCTGCCAGCTGTGGAGGCTGCAAGGTAGATGCCTGTCAACAGGAACTGAACTATAATCACCGATTCATTTCACAGCGGCTCCTGAAGCAGCCATCAGCTGGCAACTGTGTTTGGAGAAGAGCCAGGAAACTGCAGGTCAAAAACTTCCTGATACTGACTTTTTTTTTCTGTCAATGGGATTACAAAGCATGGGAAGGTACTATCCTGATTTGGTAACTTCTCCGTAGCCACTGGCCTTACCTAGAGGTAAATGGTTGGCCAAAAACAGCAGCTTAGGAAAACCCGGCTCCTGCCTGGCACACACCAGCTCTGAGGTCGTCTTAGTATGTAGGATCAGTTAATAGAGAAGACCAGCTCTGCCTCCATATCAGTCTTTGAGATTGTATGGTAGACTCTGGAGCAACAAACATATTAATTTTACACCCAGGAACTTTGTAAGTGATTTTCTGGTCAAAGACAATAGTACAGTGACAAGCACAGTATTTAAACTGCATGGAGCAAGGCAAGAACTGTAGCCCCTACTTGTGCTGTTCATCTCATGCTCCTTAACCAAAGACTAAACGAGGAAGCCCTGGCTAACTTAAGCACAGTAGGAACCCTACTAGGGCCTTCCATGGAAGCAGAGTTTCGTTGCACAGCTTTACTAACACCTTCCCAGCCACTGCAGTTTACAGGATGCTGGCAGACCTAACATAGGTGATATTATTTTTCCAGTGGGTGTCCTTATTAACACTGACACCATGGTTTGTCCAGACAACACAACTGTGCAAAGGTCACCTTGAAAGGAATTGTACTGAAGATCCCAGTGCCTCTCTTAGCTAGAAGATACAATTAAAAATATATTACTTTAAATAACTCCTAAGGTTGTGTCCTCATTGCTGCAGGATGCTGGGAAGGCAGATATTTAAGTGACTCCTCTTTCTTTGTCAAGATCTTCCTAAAAAATGCTATTAATGCTTAAAAAGCTCTCCTTTGTGAAATTAGCCATTTAGAGCAGAAAAGTAGTAGAACTTGTACAAGCAAGCATGCTCCGTCAAAACCAAACCTTAGTTTAACTGGCACACACAGCAGAGTGCTGAATAAGGCCAGAGTTTCCGTAAGGAAATAATTGCACAAGATACCACTCTGAAACACCTTAAGCTCCAGTCTTCCTGCCATGGACATAATTTCCCCTGGCCTCATCAGGACTGAGCCCAGACGGTGCACACCTTGCAAAGCCTTTCTGCTCCCCTCGCTCCACAGAGCAGGATCAGCCCCAGGTCCAGGCATTCAGGGACCTCCTGTGATGGCTATGGCTTCCCATGGGACCCAGCAGACAGAGAGGTGACATAGCAAAATTAGCAAAATATTACATTTGTATCAAGCCAGAATCACCTTGCCCCCACCGGACAATTTCATAAGCGTTTTAGATAGTGTCTTTTGTCTTTTTTGTCACTCTTGCTGTTCAAGTATCACTTCCATGTTTTCTGCTTGAAGCCTGGCTTGGCACAAACCACATAAGGCAGTCTTTTACCTGAAAATCAGCACCTGAAGATCTTTTCAAGGAGGAGACACTGTGAGGCTGGAGAGCATGCCACCATCACTCGCCCAAATGGTCCTTTGGGAGGTACAGATACGCCAGTCCTCTGGGGATACAGTGGCCTTCTTGGGGGGAGACCGTAACAGAAGCACAGCTGGTAAAAAGGTGAAATTAAGAAAAGTGTTGTTTATTCTACATGGTCCAGAGAATGCTCTTGACCACACGTAGGGGTTGAGCACCAGTTTCTAAAATTGAAGAGCTGTCTACGTCAGGAACAGCACCTTCACCCATGCTGTCTGCTTTCTCAGGCCAGTTAAGGTTTGTAGCTCTGTGAGCAGAGCAGCAAAAAATTTCTAGCCCTCTCTGTATTGCAACGAAAAGCCCCAGTGACTTTTGCCAGGTCATCTTCAAGTCACTGGAAGGGCTGGCCCAGGATGGCGTGAGACAATTCAATTCCACAGGCACTGAGCACTGGTCCAGCCGTTCCCAAATTCCGGGTCGTGACTTCATGTGGGCTGCAGGAATTACGAGAGTATTTACAAGGCTGACTAAAGTTCAGCTTCATCCAGTATCTGTGCTAGTGCTATAGTCCCAGAGTTATCCACACCCACAGGAAAACTTCTGCTTCCCCACCCCACTGGAAGTAGTGTTCCTTTGTCTCACAGTCTTCTTGCTTATTTTTAAGCAAGGTGAAGAAGCAGGCAGAGTAATATTGCATTTCTAGGATCCATTTCTCAAAATTTGCATTACTATGAAATAAATCCCCAGTCACTCCAGATTTGCATCAGTATTTCCTTTACCCCAGCAAGCACTTTACCTAAGAGAAGAGTGAAAATGAGAAAATTTGGCTCCCTTTGTACTGTTAATGCAGTTGAAGAATTTGGCAGGTGAAAAAAATAGTACCTAAGTGGCTTTACAGGTAAAACAACCTCCCTTAAACAAATTACAAGGAACATAGATGTTATTAGGAACAAATAAATACAATTTCCCTATCAAGGAGCTGTAGAACTCCTCTATGAAGCAACTGTCTGTGGCCATATGACAGCAATCTACTTACATACCAGCAATATGCTCTGGTAGGGAGCAGATAAAACAAACATTAGATAAAGGATCAACATCTCCCTGCAGGAATTTACAGATTCAGCCAGAAATTCTTTATGTACCAGGCCTGTTAGGAAAACACTCTTTTTTAAAAAAACATACCCTTATAACAGCTTAATGCTAAATAATCCCAAAGCCTGTAGAGCTGCTTTTCACTCTCTAGTTTGCCTTGGTAAAGTCTCATTACTCAGTTTGCACAATGTAGATGGATGTTATAGAGAAATGAGGAAATGTAAAAAAAAATAGAAAAAAACTCGGATGAGAAAGATATTTATGCCAGCTGGCTCTGTCATTCCCTAGGAACACGGAAGCAGCAGCACTCCCAGAACAGCAACAACAAGACCCCAAATCCTTCTTGCTTTTGCTGTGTGCTTCAAAAAGTTGTCATTGTCTTTAACGAACACAGCTCCAAAATGGGCAAATAAAATCTCCCTCAAAACTATACACACACTTTTCTATGTCAGCTATGTAGCTATATGCTATAACTATGCTACAGTTAGTTCTTTTCACATGAGGATCTCCCGTGAAGACAGGCAAGCGTGATTACACTTGTTTCATGGATGCCTGAAACCACCAGGATGCTTCCATGTGACCCTGCTAAAAGGACTTCTGCTGTGCTCCTTGGAGGGGAAGCGATAAGGGACCCTCAGTATGGCACAGGACTTTGTCTTTATGAAGGGATTCGTCCATGAAATTCACACAGACATATGGAGACCATGCTGATACTACATCCAAGAGTCTTCATTCTTCACTTTCTTCTCTAATTTGACATAATTCACAGCAAATTATACATCATCGACAGTTTCCACTGTGCTTGTCATTTTAAATCATTTCAAGCATGTAAATAACTGACATAGATTCAGAAAAGGGCTTAATGCTGCAGTGAAAGAAAGACTCGTGCTACTCAAACAGGCAAGAACCATCCTCACCAGTACCACCAACTCAAAGTGACACAAATTCAGTGCCTCATCTGCTACAAACACAGATTCAACAGAAGTTTAGGAAGAGTGCATGGGGCTCAACATGTGCCCCAGCACAAGGTCCAGGCACAACTCTAATGTCCTAGGTTTAAAATTCACTCATAACAGGGCAAGACAGAAGCAGGGCTGCAGCCTCTTCTAGATGTAGGACAAGCCACCCTGGAATTACCCTGGAGACAAGCTGCTGCATACTGAGCCAAGGCAGGCAAGACCTTGATGGTACTAACTAGTCCAAAAAGGAAAATATAGAAGATACAAATCAAAGTTCAGTGACAGCTTTGGAAATCAGATAGTCCATTGTATCCTGCCAGTCCGAAAACCTGTATTTTCTCAAACCCAGAGGAACTGTCAAAGTCATTATTGAATAACTAAGGAAAACAAAATATTGACTTCAAGTCCTTTGTGCTCATAAATCGCAGGTTTCATTTTCCAAGCTGCAACAGTTTCCTTGCTCATGTGAATGCAATACCTCAGGAAGTCTTTCCCCACCAGTTTGTTCATACCATTGATCATTCTGGTGGCCATGAAAAGTACCCCTGTTATATAAACTTCCTTTGGCAAAAAAAGAATTATTTTTCTTTACTATTGTGTCCATCCTTTAAAAAACAACAACAACAAAAAAAACCCAACCAAAAAAATTGTCTTCCCATTCATTTTGTTCATTCTGATCTTTATACACATTTCTGGCACAAACATGCAAAATGAACAGACGATAACAAACTACTGAAAACTCAGGCTCGCATGAACACTGGTGCAAATCTTGGGCCCAAAGGCTGAAGTATTGCTCCAGCAAAAACCTCCTGGGCTTCTATTGCTGGTTTGAACCACAGCCTGCAGCATGAAGATGACAACATTAATAGTGGAGACTTGGACAAAATTTGTCTATGAGGAAGCACAGATGTAATCTTGCTAATATAAACAGATCTTCTTGTATTGATGGTAAATTTAATCCATGATACTGATTTCATTCCCCTTGGAGGTCCAGATAACCATCTGGTATAAATCAGTCTGATTCCTTTGACTTCAGTATGATTATAATGCTCAAAGCCAGTTAAAGATCTCACCCAATGACTAAGGAATATTTACTCATTTTCACTTAAAGCTGGCAAATACTGTTAGATTTAAGTTTCCAACCAAAGACAGAGGGGAGCTGAACAAAAAATACTTTTTTCTAAACAATGCAAAAAGGAAAATGAGACATTATTTCAGCTCAGCCTGAAACATTTAGTTCAAATTAAAATGAAAAGGGTTAGACTTACAAATGCTTTTAACTTTTCTTCAAAAAAACCCCAACAAACAGGGGGGTAGCATGGGGGTGGGGTGGGGAAGGGGCCAGGATGAATCTTTATGCTTAACAGTACTGTATCAAAATGGAAAGGCAAAGTTTTGTTTCAAAAACACTGAAGTAAATTATTTCATTTAGGGAAAAACAAAGAAAACTTTATTTAAAGAACAGCAAGGCAAGTGTTACTCCATGTGATGTGTAATTCTTCAAAAACTCACTTTTTTTCATGCTCAGTATGACCTGGCCAGGGCGGCAGAAATGTGTTCTTTCAAGCAGTAGGCAGTTTGTACTTTTTGTGACAACAGCAGCAGCAGAGAGAGAACCCCACATCTCATTCACTTCAGCTGCTCTGCTTTCTGAGTCTGTCCCATACCTTTGATCACTTTGTAGCCTGAAATAGTCCAGTAGCAACCTAACATTAGCAAATCTAGGAACTCGGGCAGATTCTGGTTTTCCCACAGCTGAACTGTGGTTGATGAAGACACAAGAGAGAGACCCATTCATATGCAATTGCATACGAGTGTGTGTGCTTAGCTGTTGCATTCATCTCCTGTGTCACCAGTTATGTCACCAGGTACTTGCACACACCACTCCAGATGCAACCACAGGGCGTAGGAGCCTTGGCACAGCAGCGTGCAGCTGGCACTCAGTGTGTGGCTGTCGTGGTTTAACCCCAGCCAGCAACTAAGCACCACACAGCCGCTCACTCACTTCCCCCCCCACACCCCCAGTGGGATGGGGGAGAAAATCGGGAAAAGAACTAAAACTATGGGTTGAGGTAAGAACGGTTTAATAGAACAGAAAAGAAGAAACTAATAATGATAATGATAACACTAATGAAATGACAACAGTAATAATAAAAGGATTGGAATATACAAGTGATGCACAACGCAATTGCTCACCACCCACCGACTGATGCACCTGGAAGTCCCTGAGACCTGATGCCCCCCCCCAGTTCCTAAAACATCATATGGTATGGAATACTCCGTTGGCCACTTTGGGTCAGCTGCCCTGACTGTGTCCCCTCCCAGCTTCTTGTGCCCCTGCAGCTTTCCTGCTGGCTGGGCATCAGAGGCCGAAAACCCTTGACTTTAGACTAAACATTACTTAGCAACATCTGAAAATATCAGTGCATTATCAACATTCTTCTCCTACCTAGCTCAAAAACATAGCACTATACCAGCTACTAGGAAGACAACTCTATCCCAGCTGAAACCAGGACAGTGGCTCAGTCTCTAGACTAAGTCACCTGGAGGTGTGGGTCCAACAAGCCCCAAAACACAGACTCCATATGGTTCAGCAGCATCAGGAATAGAATATTATGTCGACTATGAGCTAAAGGCTATCCAAACCCTTTTATTAGCTGAGAGGGACCTGAACGCCTAGCTCTTTCATCTGTTTCTGATGCCTGAGGACCAGAGATAAGGTGCTGCTTCTGAGCAAGGAGGCATTTGAAAAGTTCACCTGTTGAAATAGCAGCACTTCCCAGTCCAGCCTACCTGTGGTGTGCCATGCTCTCAGATTCTGCTGTCTCCTCTCCCCCGTGCCACAGCCAACATGGATCACTGTACCCATCTTCCCTCCTTCCCCACACACCTCCTTGGGCTTCTGCAAAAACAGCTCCTGCCTGCTCCCCAGTCCCCCCCTTCCTGGCTCCTTGCCACCGTCAACTAACATCCAAAGCATAGGATGTCCCTATACATCATGGCCAGTGCATTTCATTAATATAAAAAAGCAACAACTGCAGTTGTTTAAAATAAGGTGAAAATTGGATAAAACAATCTCTCACCTTATAGAAAGTGCCGTGGATTTTTTTGAAGCGTTGTGAGCTCTTGCCTCCAGGGAAAACATATGCAGTGCCCAAATGACTTTTGGCTGTTCCTCAGTATTGCTTGACAAAGGTTTCACTCCTAACAAAATAGCATATCTTTTGGTACATGCTACATAGTGTGATGGCAATCAGAAGGATACTCATACCAGGGACTGTGCAGACCCTGGATGTGTGTGGCCCTTAAAAGCAACTGAATTCAGCAGACACAAAACCCCTAAGTGCAGCAATAGCAGCTTGGCACTGCCTATTTCTTTTTAAAAGCAGAGTTTATTACCTCCTCACAGCTGGTGCCTGTGTGGTATCAGCCATCTGGAATTTGAGCTTCTTTCTAGGAACTTCATTTTACCAGTTACGTTTTCATTTGCTCTTCAGAGTTAGAAAGCCTGTGAAAACCAAGTCTGCTCCAGGATCCTCTGAATGGCACTTCCCATTTGACTGCTACCCTCTGCTCTCTAATTTTGTTGCCAGGTGGTTTTCTTCATAATGGATGGATTTGATACTGCCTTTCCAGAGCTGTGTTCTGACAAGGAACTTTAATTTGAGGTGACTTGTGCAGAGTACCGGCAGGACTGACCCTGAGAAGTGCTCAGTAGGGGCATAGTCAGCTCTCCTGGAAGAACACCACCATCATTTTTAATATGTGAGGCAGGCAAAGACAAGGCACCAGCCATTTGGCCCTAGGGGACTGTGATTTTTGGTAGAAAACAAGTAAAACTTGTCATCAGCTTTGAGACATAAAAGTAACATCTATTTATTCATTTAATACATTTCACGTTAAACTAAATGAGAATCACCCAATTCAAGGAGGACAGATTTGTCTTAGCTGGACAGTCAGGAGAGACCCTAAAAGTCCCTTCCTTTTTTGTATTTTTGGGTTTGTTTTTGGTTTTTTTTTTGCTTTACCAACAAGCTTTAGAGAATGGCTTAGCTGTGGCCCAAGCCATTTTATGATTTTTTTTCCAATATAAAGAGATAGTCCAAGTCCCAAATGTGGGGACTGGAAGGGAAAGGAACACTGAGAGAGCACTAGAACAAAAGAAATGAGAGGGTTGTCACCCTCCAAAGCTTTCAGGTAGATAAACAAGCTTCAAAACCAATATAAATTCAGTGTCTGTCCTGGTTCTGTAAAATACACTTGGCTTGGGAGCATTAGTTTTACTACCCAGCTTTTGGACGTGGGTGGCTCTTCCAGCAGAGTGCAAAGGTTACCCAGCAAACGTCTGCCCGCCTGAGGGATAACATCCCCAAACACGCCTGATCTCTGTGTGCATCATACACAGAACAACTGCAGAATCGGTCATTTTCCAAAAGGATGAAGCATTGAAAGTCACTATCTAGTTGTCATATCTTCACAAATCTCATGCCTATAGTATTTCTGGTCTTTTTTTACCATAGTCTTACACTTTGCTTCTCCTGTGAAGACTGCTTTGTAAATGCTCTTACCACATGGTTATGCAAAGGGAGACAAATGACATTTCCTTGAAGTTGCATAATCTCATCCGTATTTATAACTATATGAATTTTGATGCAAGTCTTTCCCTATTCCTTTCCTTTTCCCAATTCAAAGATCCTGTAAGGAAGTCCCAAGGAAAATCTGAAAATTTGTTATAGTGACTCACGTTTCTTATGCCCCATTCAGGCTTTTCTTATGTAAGGCTGAGTCACTCATTAGCTGAACCTTTGCAAAGAAAAAAGAAAATAAGGGGTTTTTTTTCCAACAAGTGTTCAGGTCTCAGCATTCTCTGTTATAGTAACATGGGTTATGGCTTCATCAGAATTTTGATTTAATTCCCTGTAACTTCCCTATTTTTTTAGTATTTCTTTTATACAGCAGCATCCTCATGACACTGAACTGACCTGGATTTTGGGCTGCCAAGCAATACATTTTCAGTGAAATTGGTTCTCATTGAATATCTTCTTCCATTTCACATGCTCTGAGCATTTTGTATTTATTCTCCAAAGCCCCAATAACACATATGTCATTAAGATGTATTTGTCTCCCTGTGCATATAAGCTCTGTTGTTTGAGAGGTTATTGCTAGTTTAGACCTCTGACTCGCATTGCCTTATATACAGCCATCACCCCACTAGCTTCCTAGCCTGCCTGATTTCAGGAAACAGAGCAGACATGTGCATTTGCTAATCTGCTGTGAACCTAAACAAGCCTCTGGGGGCTGCGATTCCTGCAAAACTTCTACCTAAATCTTTCCTACTAGGCTCTGTGAATCTAACACATTTGAAACAAAATACTAGGGCACCTCTGTTTCTGATCAAACCTTATTGTGGTCAATCACTTTATGTGGAATTAGATGAAATTGTCATCTTCACACTACTCTAATATTTTTTTCATCTTTTAGGTTCAAAGCACTCATGTTTTCACAGGAGAAAATAAAATTGTGGTCCACATCATAGTGCCCTAGGCTTCACTGGCAGATCCTCACTACGATGTTGGTGGGTACTGTCTAGATGGCAAAAACTAAAATAGATTTACCAGATTTTCCCAAGGACAGGATTTAGGAACCCATGTGACTTCAGGTACCCCTGGAAAGATCATCTAGAAAAATAACCTGCCTTGGCCTTTTATAATTATGTAGTAAAAACCAATGCAGTGCTTTTGTCCAGTGGGAAAACAAAGCGAGCACTTGAAGATGTGCTGATTAGTGACTGGCAAATTATATGTGGTGAAGTGTAATTTATATCTTGCAAGGATTTGATGCTTGTGTTTGTACATATACTGCTCAGCAGACAGCAGTATAACTCTGTGCAAGCTTTTGTGTGCGGCAGCTGCCAATGAGCTTCACATTTATTTGGAACAAGTCTCTGGAGTTGGGCAGAGAGTTCAAGCCCCACATTTAGTTTGAACCTTGCCCTGCAGCTGGTTCCCACACCTCTGAGCTTTCGGTGTATCATATCATATCCATCCTTCCCCAGACGAGGAGCTGTCCCAAAGTGGCTAATCACTGTCACATCTGCTCTCAGTCAAGAGCCAGTCAGGGATTACATGCATCTAACTCATTTAGACAATTGTATCAAGTATCTCTGTTGATAGATGGACACCAAATATTTGGCTCCAAACAAGGAGGTGCTTCAGGAAGAAACAGTCACAGTGAGGCCACAATTTCAGAAAGACTTTAAGCCAGGATGCGTCAGCGGTCTCCTCCCCAGCCCAGAGGGCACTGCTCATTCCTGCCCTTCACCTGCCCCTTTGCTGGTGTTGCCCCAAGTATTTCTGCAGCCTCACAGTCCACAGGGTGAAAGAAGTGGTCCAGTGAAAGATAACTTGACAACAACAAAAAATAAAGGTAAGTCTCAGCATGGATGTGTGGTCCAACCCCCACCACTACATGACCCCACCAGCACATCCAAGGCCACTGTGGAGGAGATGGCAGGGCAGGACTCTGTGGGTGGGGGCAGGAAGGTGGTAGGATTGCTCCTTGTGGTGACAGCTAATACTAGGGGAAATTGTTGGAGACCTGTGGCCACAGCTCGTGAAGGCAAGGCAAAGCCCCCAGCAAGGGGTGAGTCAGGAGAGGACCAGCCAGGTGGCACGTCAAAATGAATTCTCAAAGATCCAAGCATGTGAGCATGTGTACGTTTTTTTTCCATTTAAGTCTTGCATGAGTATCTGTGACTTTTTCCTACTGTGCATGCTGTAAATAAATACTTCTGCTTGTGTTTTACCTTACTCTTACTAAAATAACAGTGATTTCACTGTAGCTTGCAGACATTCCTTGTCCAAAGGATGTAGTGAAGTGTAGTGAATCTGCAAGCTCTAGATCACCTTCAGAAGTGTCCAAGTACTGCAGGGTGTTTTCCAGAGCATCCAAAGGGTACAGGATAGTGCTCCAAAGAAGTTGCATGAGATGGCTTGAGAGATGGCATTGTGGGTCAGAAGAAGAAGAAATGTGTGCAGTGCCTGTCTGGACCCTGAGCATCCTAGAGAATTTGACATGTCAACAACGTCTTACACAGAAGCAAGCTGCAGCAGAAGGGATTTCAGCCTCTTAGCATCAACATGTCAAGCTGAGCTGAAAGCATAAAGAATACACCAAATGTTTATTTTGAAAATGAAATTTGATCTGCCCATAGCCAGTTTTGCATTTGCTTTTCTGTTAACACAAGAGGGTCAATATTTGCTATTCTCTGGCTCCAGTGGGCTTGCCACAAATACGTATTTGCATGAAGCTCAGCACTACCAAGGTTTCTTGACAGTAAGCCAGAAGAGCAAAAATGTACTCGAAGGTTTTATAAACGATTGCAAAACCCCTCCCCAAACTACTAATTCTCGTGGACAATTGTTTTGAGGTACTTCCCTCACTTAAGTACTCTGTAAATAAGACTGCTGAGAAAAGAATGCTGTGTTTTAGCTGTAGATCAGTCTGAGCCACTCCATAGCTCAAGTGTCGAAATGAACTTTTGAAAAGATTCCTGTGAATACAATTCTGTCAAGCAGCATTGGTGCTGCAAGCCAGGATCAGCTGAAGAAATGTGGATTACATCTGCCTCATTGAATCCTGTTATTATCATTATTACTTCACAGCTCATTTTTCCTTCCCAGTGCGAGGCTCTCCAAGCGCAGGAATTTGCAGAGCTCCTGGTAACTTGCCACGCACACTAACAAAGCTGGCATTTATCACGGCTTGTCAGAGTGACATTGCAGCCGCTGTGTTCCCAGTCCCTGCTCCTGCGTGACAAGCCCCCAGCCTCGCAGGTGGGCATGACGAAGCCACACATTAAATATTGCTTATTGCCATATTGCTCATTTCCCACTTCCCCAAAACTCATTACCTGCACCTTGCCTCTTTTCTCTTGCCCACTTGCTTTGGTGAGACATGCCTGCTTAAGATAACCGTCTCTGCAGCAAAGGCTGGCAGTCTGCTCTCCCCTCCTGCTGCCCATTTTCCACGGGCACAGCTCTGTTTCCCTGGTTGGGCTTTTCCACCCGATCCCGCACCCTGCAGTGGCAAATACCAGTACTGTGACCAGACCCACTGCTGATGGTCAGGCCTGGCACCAAAGGCAATGTAATACTGTAAAAAAAAAATTTTGACAAGCATCAAAAAGATCTATTCATCGTGTCTTGCAGCAGGCATTCCCCACGGCTACCAGCTTTTGTGCAGGTTTTATATAAAAAGGAAAGCATGGACCCCCTGTCAGCTCTGCCTCTTGGCTCAGCTGGCAAAGTTTGTGCAATGTTAATGCATAAATGAGCAGTCCAGCTTCTTGAAAGCTTCACCAGCAGCTTCTTTAGTTCATTTTTCCATTTATGAAACACATGGGTTTTTAAAGGTCATAGTATTGCAGGCTCTTGGTGTTTGCAGCACATTGAATTCCACAGAGGTGGCATTTGGTTTGGCTGTGGCTGCCCATCACAGGGTTTGCTAATTCTTTTATTTTCTCCTGGCAGTATTAATGAGCTAATGGCTCACCTTCGTATTTCTGGTGCTTTTGCATTAGCGTACTTTGGAAGGAACTGCACAGCTCCTAAAAACTGTTAGAGAGACCTAAACTAGTCATGAAAGAGATTACACACTCAATATCAACTTATTTTTTCTTTGCCTCCTTAAGAGCTTCTTTGATGACCCCTGAAGACAAGGCAACTCGTCCCACTAACTTGCAACACATTGAGTTTCCTTTTCAGGCATCCAGTATTGGGGAACAAACAGTCAAAACTACCATGTCCTGTTGCCCATACTTCACCCTTCCGTTGAGATGAAGAATGAAGTGTGGGGAAAGACGATAATTATTAATATAGCCAATTTTATACAAGGACTAAGATCTACTAAATATCATGAAAGTAAAACCTGACTCCAAAGAATGACTATTCCCAACTTTTCATTTGCATATGTTAAATGAGGAATGAGAAAAACAGGGGGGGGAGAGAAGAGAGTCTTCTTTTTTTCCCTGATTGTGCCCCTCACTGAAGCATAATTGTTGAACTTGATTAAGACATTCTCATCTTCTTTAACTCTTTCTTTCCCACAGCTGCACATAGGCTGTGGTATCGGTGTGAAAGTGGAGAGACCAGCCCAAACAACACATGGACAGATATCTTGGGATTCTTTCAGTTGGCAACTCTGTAGGCTACTTCCACTTTTTCAGTTTATTTTTCACTTTTACCTCAAAAATCTTGGATATACAAAATACACAGGACAGCTCTTTTCTTCACCTTCATCTAGCCCTCTGCCAGGCAATATTTTTACCACCTTCTCTATCTTTACCAATGCTTAAGTTTTCAATGGGTGCTTTTCATCCTGCTCTCTTTTTTTTTTTTATTCCAGCTGGGGCATGCTAAAGCTCACACATCCTCATGGGCTGGGATTAGAAGGTCCCACCACCCACCCCATCAGCCAGAGGAAGGACATACCCCAGTGTGAGCTCTCCTGTAGCTAGCTCCACATTCTTCTCTGTGTCCAGCTCCTGCGGGCTATGCAAACCTCTCAAAGATTCTCAGTGGGAGATTGTTGGTGTCCAAAAGTACACCGAAAAGACAGCTAATGGGATTTTCAAATATTCTCAACAGGCCTATTTCCAAAATCAGATTCCGTCATAAAATTGCACTGCTGTCACCTGCACTACTTGGCTTCTTCAAAAGCTTTGAACTTAAGAGCCCAAGCTCAGTGTAAGGCATGCTGCGATTTTTCCCTTTTTTGCCAGCTCTGTGACTGGGTCTCACACACACTGCTGAAACAAGAATTGACATTTCCAGCCCCTTCCTTTCTTTGGCATACAACTCACCCCTTGCTTTAATTGACATGTGATCTATTAATTCTAACCCAGTTTGCTTACATCCTTACAGCTTACCCAAACCATGCACAGTATTCAGTAGCATCCCAGAGCATGGTAAGCATCTTATCCTCGGATAGGCTGCATGTGGAACAATTATTATATGAATAACCTTGCTGTGTGGTGTGGTTTGTGTTAGCACAGGCAGGGCAAAGGCAAACCCTTGCATACAAGTTGTGGATCAGATGGAGGAACAGCTGAGGTCCTACAGGAACTTTTTTCATGGCTCCAGATAAACCTGAGAAACCTCTGCCTCCTGCTCAGGCGAGCTTTATCATCACTGCTAGGTACAATGCACTTGTTGCAAAAGCCTGGGGTGTTTCCCACAGGCTCTGTCTGCCCCGGGGCACCTGGAAGCACCCTGGAACCAGCGCCAGGCTGGGAATGACAGCATGATCTGCTGCCTTGTGAGTGTGGCTGCCTGCTCTCGCCCTTTGCCGATGCATTTGCGGCACCTCCGTCAGCTCTCGTTTTAGAGGTGCTCCTGCCAAAAAGAAAAGTACGACTCTCTCCGTGCCAGGGCAGCCTCCACGTTCCCATTACTGATGGCTGCTGCCAATGGTGAGTGAGTGTGCAGCTCCAAGGTCAGCCAAGGGGAAACTATCATAAATACGGTGAAGAATGGGCTAGTTTTATCCTGATAGGCATTAACAGAGCACCCAACAGCAAAACGTACCTTTGGGATAGAAGAGAAGGAGAGGCCTTGCAGTCTGACTGGATTTAGGCACAATTCAACTTGGAGCTGTAGATAGCCCTCACTGCCACAGCAGATACCGCACATCTGGCTGCATGAATCCTCACTGGAGCCTAAGCTGTCCAGAACAATGGTTTTTGTCTTTTTTAATCAAAAGAGGATCTAAGAAATGTTAATCAAGGTATATCTCCAACCCATTAAGCAAAACTACCTCAATATATATCCCCTTCCAGCAGGAAGAACATTTATTCTGAGGACTGAAATTTTCATTTAGACTTTTAGCCTTCAGAGACTGCTGTGGTTTTAGGTTCCCTTTTCATCATGAATTTAACTTTAACTTTCTTATAAGTCCCTTGCATTTTTTAAGTACCTGCTGGAGAAACGGAATGAAGTAAGGTTGCTGACTGCATGCACACAGTAATCAGTACCTAGCATGCCTGTGATATATAAAAAAACCCATTAATATTAACAGGGATGTACATTCTTGGAGAGTTTGCCCACACTCTGTGAACTTAGACAAGCGATATGGTGGTAGGCTAAACAATTTCAAGCTGAGGAACTTTAGGAAAGTCTATATCCATTCTGACATATTTATGAAATGTTTAACTTAGGAGCTTAGAATTAACTTCAAATACATGTTGTACATCTCAGGAATGACCAGGCATCTCTCACACCCACCCCTGCCTTTGCCCATTTTGTAACCTGTGACCAGAAAAGATGAAGTTACAGCAAACCTTCTGCTGGAAAGGTAAAAGGCTAAATTGGACTTAGAGGGCGGAATTTAACATAATACTCTCAGTTCTGACAGTTGTTTTCTAACACCAAAGCTGGAAAACAGCATTCTCAGTGCTCTGATGTTCAGCTTTCTCCCTCTGTAAAAACATATTAATAGTACTTACCTAACCCACAGACATGTTGAGACAATTTGTCTACCCCATTTTGAAGTCCGCATCTGAGAGATGCTTTACAAAAGCAGACTGTTATTAAAAGCACAGTTCTTTTGGAAAAGCAGTTAAAAATAATAAGTTGCATGTTCAAGTGTGTTCTGTAGTCTTTTTTTTTCACTGCTGGTCTTCATTGAATATTTCTTGTATATTTTAAGAATGACATGGCTGCAAAATAAATAACATCTACCCGAGCAATCTTCTTTCAAACAGTACCAGAAAATTGGGCAGATGAAACAGAAGGAGGTCTTTGCCATCTCTTGGGTCTTTCCCTTCTCATCAGGTACAAGCCTAGAAGACAATAAAATGGAGCACCATAAATCACAGAAATCTGCATGGCATTGTCTCTCTTGATGCTTACTGCAGAGAACATGCATTTTACAGTTTTTAGTCATCATCTTTGCATGAGTAATGATCCATTTTGTTACTAAGGATCTCTATTGGTGGCAAATTAATGTATGTGGATTCATTATGTATGTTTTCCTTTGAATGTGTAATTGTTTCACTTCCCCCTCCTCAGAATACAAATGCTGCTGTGCATCACTGCAGTGTGAATCAGTAGGGTTCTTCCAATCTTACAGGCACAGCCAGAAAACAAAAAATGGCACTGATTTTTTTTTTTTTATAAACATAAGTTAAAAATATCTCAAAACAAACTTCTTTGTCACACAGGGCTGGATTCTGATCTTAGGAAATGTGTGAAGTAGGAGTTCCACAGAAGAGAAGGAAATTATTCTGTACATCCCTAGCAGAAGTGAGAATTTTGGTCCTCTGAAGATATTAAATATATACGAACCTCCCTCGGCATCCATCTCTTCCCTGCATTGCCCCATGACCAGCCCAGGCTCCACCAGCTCCCACTTGATGCTTTTCCAAACCAACAGCTGCCTCTCAGCTACCATCTCTTCTCTGGCATCTTTTTACCTCATTTTCCCTGGCCACACACACACTCTCAGTTAGAGAGATCATTACTTGATGTTAGATAACTACAGGACCTCTCTCTTCCAAAGGAAAGCTAGAAAACATAATTGGTATATTTGCTCCTGCCCCCCAATTTGATATTGAAAACATCTTTCAAATAACCTCGTGGTACAACCTAAAAAAATGCCTCCCAAGCAATTTTAAGTTACTGTGTGTCTGACATGGACTTTACCTTTTCAAATAGAGAGACAAACCACAACAATGAGCTGATAATGCATGGTCAAGCATACTTTTGAATTTCCTGGCTGAACTGTTGCTAGCTTGTGTCAGAAATACAGTACTTGTGTGAACAACAACAAAAAAACCCCAAACCAACCCAAAACACCCAAAAAACCCCTTTCGGGACATTGCCTATAAATCTTGTAGTACTTACCCTGAAGATCAGAACAGTTCCTTGGCTAAGTTTGTAATTAGAAAGTTTTACAAGGTGCATTTCATTTACTTCAGAGACAAGAGCAACTCCACCAG
This sequence comes from Pandion haliaetus, assembly GCA_013401275.1. Taxonomy (NCBI): domain Eukaryota; kingdom Metazoa; phylum Chordata; class Aves; order Accipitriformes; family Pandionidae; genus Pandion; species Pandion haliaetus. The sequence goes on along the minus strand of VYZV01007281.1, from coordinate 146,888 downwards.
AGCCCTTCTGGTCTGTCAACTGCATAAATTCCTACAACTGGATTTTTTCTTTTTACTAGACAAGACATGTTATGAATCCACTGGAAAAGAGCAGTCTCAGCCCTAGTCAATAGATTCATTTGATGCTTATGTAGCATGCCATTAATATTTTGAAATTATTTGATCTCAGATCTTTTTATGAACAAAAGACAAATGACATCTCCCCATCAGCATCAACATGAGACACCAAGCTTTTTAAATACTGTTATTCCCCCATCCTCTGTTTCTTAGAATATCTTAACAGTGACTGTATTGATGCATTTAAAATTACTAGGGAAAATCATTTCTTGGCTGTCACTTTGCCAAGTTTCGCTGTGAAATGTGTTTTTATAACTCCATTATGAAACTCTGGAAGTTGGGAGCAAAGAGCAAAACTAAATTGGGAGGGATATTGTGCTGCAGTCACAGTCCAGCAAAGCAGTTCAGTGTGGTTATAGTTCATCTGATCCTGCTTGTTTGGGGTCTAGACAAATGCATTAGCTGAAAGACCAGGCAAGAAGCAATAACGAAGTTTTCTTGGGAGACCAGAGCATCCATGCCTGCCTGCTTGTGCTTCGCAGCTGCCTGCAAACTGAGGTGAGGATTTTGAAGAGCAGCAATTGCAATTTTGTGATAGTGCTCTATGGCATAGCCATTTTATTTCATGTTAAATTCAGTCTGAGGTAAGACGCTGAAGAGTCAGCAACTATGATACCTAGTGTTAAGTCCTGCATGTGGTTTTAAAGAATGTCACTGTCACTTGCTTTTTCAGGAAGGCTTATGCACATTAGCAAAAAGCAAATTGTTTCACTATGAAAAACATCTAAGCCACTGTTTGCCTAAACCCTAATATTTTAAACTGTAAACTCCCAAAAGTTTGTTGTCTTAGAATGTGATTGACATGTTACAATGAGATGCAGAAGCAATTATGAAAAATTTACTGTTTCTTGCTATATACCATTGCTTCATTATTTCTAGTTGTTGAACTTGGACTGACTTGGTGGAGTGAACAGATTTTCCAACAGGTAATTGACTTCAAGAGAAGGCCTGGAATAATTCTAGCTGGCTGTTACGCTGGGAATGAGTCTCCTTCCATTAATTAATCACTTTGGGGAGAATTTTTCTTTCTGAACGAACTCATTATTTTTAAACATATGACATTTAGCTGTATAAATAAGCTCTAGAACTGTGATTTAAAATGTTTGCTAACTGCAGGCATGGCATGCCACGGATAGCAGAGCCTCCTCTGCATTTTCTGGAGTGACTCTATCTTCTGATTACAAAGAAATGGGGGCAGGGAAATGAACAGACTTGTGATTTCACCCACTTTTTACCAGGATTTGTTTACTTGCATGACTGTTGCATTTAGAGATGCACACAGGGAGACATCAGCTGTGTACCCAGAGGGGACCAAAGTGTACCCAAAGAAAAAAGAAGCATACCCAAAGAGGACAAAACCAACCAAATCCCCAAAAAGATGCAGCAAATTAGTCTTGTTAACACAGACATGCTCCCTCTGGTTCAACTGGACCAGTTCAGTGAAAGTCATTCAAAGCTTTTATCATTTTAAAAGCTGTTTTTCACAGCACGAGGCTTGGGCAGATGTTCTCTTCCAAATCTGGTTTTAACATCTGAGGATATTACTACCCATATTGCTAACAAGAGGTTACAATCTCCCAGCTAATTTTATCTCAAGTGGATTGAGATTTCTCACTAGCAGAGCCGGGTAGAAGTGGGCCTCCAATGGAGAAGCTGATCTAAAAAAAATCATCCCGTAAAGGGATGTTAGTAAAAGAAACACTGAGTGTCTGGTAACACTTTCTGGCTGCAAATTTAAAAAAAAAGCCAAAGAAAACAATTTTTCATGCAATCAACTATTAAAATGTGCAAGTCATTCCTGTATCTGACTAAGGAAACGGGGGTAGTCCTAGTACTCATTGCCACAAAATGTTGTGGTGGTGACAAGCTTACATTGAGTTCCGGAGATGAAATACATTAATGGAGGATAGATCCATTGTTTGCTGGACAATTGTCGTGGTTTAACCCCAGCCAGCAACTAAGCACCAAGTAGCCGCTCACTCATTTCGCCCCCACCCAGTGGGATGGGGGAGAGAACTGGGGGGGGGAGTAAAACTAATGGGTTGAGATAGGAACAGTTTAATAGGACAGAAAGGAAGACACTAAAAATGATAATAATAACAATAATAAAATTACAATAATAATAAAAAGATAATTGGAACATACAAAACAAGTGATGCACAATGCAATTGCTCACCACTTGCTGACTGATGCCCAGTCAGTTACTGAGCAGTGGTCCGCACACCTCAGGACTACTCTCCCCAGTTTATATTCTAGGCATGACGTCACACGGTATGGAATACCCCTTTGACCAGTCTGGGTCAGCTGCCCTGGCTGTGTCCCCTCCCAACTTCTAGTGCCCCTCCAGCCTTCTTGCTGGCTGGGCAGGAGAAGCTGAAAAATCCTTGACTTAGTATTAACATTACTTAGCAACAACTGAAAACATCAGTGTGTTATCAACATTCTTCTCATACTAAATCCAAAACATAACACTATACCAACTACTAGAAAGAAAATTAACTCTATCCCAGCCGAAACGAGGACAACCATGATGGTCCAGATGCTGAGGTTAGAGCCACTGACTGCTGAAAAGGACGTACATTGATGGGCCTTCTTTAAGCAGTTGCTACTAGCCGCGGTCACCTATAGAGCATTACCCTGACCCAGCATGGCCATTTTTGTTTTGCCAGAGTTACTCTGCATAAGTTATTCAGAAGCACCACTAAGTGAATACTAGCTTTGGAGTCAGTCCGGACCCCTTGGCTTTGGCCTTTTCTCTCTCTCCCTCTCTCTCTCTCTGTTTTTTTTCTAGTCTTCTTACAAAGGAAGACTTCACACTCAGACAGTCCCCCACACTTATCCAGGTTGAATTCAACTCAAGGCAACTCTGCTTCAAAAACCAGTCCCTGCCACTTCTACCAGAGGATAAACATCATCAGTCACAGCGCTATTAATACTTCATTAGAAGTCACACAAGTACTTTCCATGCCTGGTACACCAGCCCACAACAGACAGTAGTGCACGTGGTTGGCAAAGCGTCCAGACCCTTTATGTACTAGCAGACAGGCAAAACACTTAACCCACTGGCTGCAAGTAGGCATGAAGCCATTAAAAATAAAAAGTCTCTGCTTCCTCAGGTATTAACATGATGCTCCACAGTGTACAATTACAACAAGCATTAACATAATTATGTTTTTTTAGGGGTCTCATTTTAAAGCAGCATTTTTCTAGTAACACCTCTTCGACATCTCTCCTACATTCAGCTACACGCAAGGTATTAAACTGGGCCCAAGCCAGTAACAACAGCGAAGCCATCCCGCTTGGCAGTCCCAGCAGTCTGCTCCATCAGTTCCCACAAGCCTATTGAGCAACACATATAGGAAGAGAGCTGCAGCTGCAGCTCTGGCTGCACTTCACTCAGAAGGTATGCATTCACCATTCCAAAACATCCAGGGCTTTATTAAAGCACTAACTAAAAAACAGGGGAAAAAGAGAAAGAGCCCCAAATTCATTACATTCATTTAGACTTTTTTCAACCACTAGGGAAGCTCCAGTCTGCACGATGACTACAAAGGCAATGCACCTAACAACCTTGCCAAGACATTTGAATGTGTCTGTACAAGACAAACATTCAAACCTTTCCTACTTGAGCTATCAATCAAAGTGAAGCTAAAATTACAGCTTAACAAGCAGGTATACATGTTTTAGTTAGCAAATGAGGCAAGGAGGGCACCTTGTTTTTAGCTGCAGTGATGAGGAAAAGAGTGAAAAATAGGAGGAGGAAGGAAGGAAAATTGTGCCTCAGTTTGGCTCAGTTTGGCTCAATGTTTAGCTAACATTGGCAGCATTTGGGTATGATACGTCTCCTAATGGCATTCAAGGAGTCTCTTGGACTGAACTATTGCTGTGTGTGTAATTATTTTGGGTTGTGTTTTTTTTTTTTAAATGAGCTAGAAAAGAGTGATTGAACTCACCCCAAACTTGCAAATTAATTGTGAACTGTTTTATTAGGTGAGCCCATGGGGCCAGGATGATCATAAAACACTGCTTTCTCAAGCAGATGCTCATCAAAGTCTAATGTACATCAACATGAATTTTCTCCTTGACTCCAAATGCCTTTCAGCTGAACCCACAGAGAACTTTCAAACTACTTATGACAAAATCTGGATCAACAATGAGCTGATTTTCTCTCTCTTAAATTATGGAAACAATCTGCCCAAACACAGCCATCATTCATCCTCCCCAATACCATACAATAACATGCCAGTTGCAGGACCGCTAATTGGACTCCATAGTCTGGGCCCTCAGACCCGAAGTTAGCCAAGTTTCCATTCTCTGCATTGTATCAGCAAAACAGCTTCCCCTAACACTGGATGATGGAGGAAAACCTCTAATTTATCTTGCAGGTACACTGAACTCATTGCTGAGCATATTAATGAAAGTCACAAATACATTCCTACCTACCAAGAAGCCTTAATTCCAGCAGGGTTATGGTTGCTATTATATGTTTTTCCTAAAGACTGTTTGGTAAAAGTGCTCACCCATATAGCTCTGCCCTTGACACATGTACAACAGTACAAACACAGTCACAATAGTGTTAGGAACAAACAAGTTCCTCCCAGCGCTTCTTGAAATGTAGACGAGCATGACTGTGGATGCCTGAACTCTGTCTTGACCTCATATTTTGGCACATTTTGCTCCAAAGTCCCAATCCTTTGCCCTGACTAAGGCATATCCATCCATGACAGCACTGAATTCAGGTCACAGAAGCTGGGCATTTTTGCTAGAATTTGATTTAAACTGGAGTTGTGCTATTAAACTACTTGTTATAAATAATGCAAGGCTGCCTTCTCCAAAAGATGTGGCAAAAACCTTTTTGCCAAAGACAAAAGGTCACCTGTGAAACGTAAGTTTTTCATAGTAAAACAATTTCTTTTTTGCTAATGTGCAGTGGGAAAGGAAGAAAAAGACTCAAGGGTGCTGCTCAATCCATTTTCAGAATAATCAGCCAAAAAAAAATTGGAAGCAAAGGCTAGCCTGTCTCATGATATCAGAATTTTCTGAATGCTATTCTCATTGGTTTGATGAATGGGGAGGGGAAGATCACTTTTCCTTTTCATAATTCTTTCCCCAAAAGGAATAATTTCCCAAAGGATTTATTTCATCATAAATTGCAGCTAGCAACTCACTGAAGAGGGAAAAGAAACCACGCAGTAGTGAAGAATCAACTTTCTGGCCCCAGCAGGGAACTGAAACAAGAAGCTTTTTTCTATTACTATTTAGCCCATCTTGGGGTGTGACTCACTAGTGCCTTCATGCCTCATCAGGATGTTTTGGTCAGTCTTTTAAGAACAGTCTGATCCATTTTTCTGTTGCTTTCAGGGCACACACTGCGTTTTCTTGCTGCTTCTAGCACTCTCCTAAACACTGGAGGCGCTTCAGGCTTAAGGCTGCACTTGGGGAAAAAAAAAGGTCACTGAGCTCAAATGAGGAGCTTCGGTGAGATTTGTTCCCCACCAGAAATCAACTCAAAATTTTCATTAAAGCAGAAGTTTGAATGTCTGAGTGGCTGCAGTCCCCATGGGTGTGAGCGGATTCAGCTGGGCAGAAGGGTCCTGCTGGAGAGGGTCTGGAGCACATGTGGGCTGTGACCCCAAGCACAGAAAAAGGTCCCGGGTTGTGTTTGCAGAAGAGAAACATGGGCAGGCTGGATTGCTGGTCTGACAAGAGACGGTTTCGCTGAAGTGCAATGCGTGCAGAAGAGTCTGGGGGTGGGATAAGGCTGTTGTGTTTACCATCTTCGAAGGGCTTTTGATAGGTTTTTCAACTTAGGGGTTGAAAGAGTTCAGCCACAACTGGCAAGTCTCCCAGAAAAGCCCAACTTGTCCAAGGGGTGTTAGTATAAACAGGTCCTCTCCCCCATCAGAGCAACCCAGCAAGCAAACAGCACGGGCAAAATAGGAAAGTTTGAGAATGAAGTCAGAGGTAGGAGTTGCTGGGGAATAGAAAAGTGACAGCTGAGAGCCAAGTAAACTACCTGAAATAAAGTCAAAGGCCTCCATTATGCGACTCCTCACCCCTGATCTATCCAAGCATCATATCAAAAGTGTTTCATTATCTTCTGAAAAATGGTGAGTTCATAGCCTGGATAACAACTTTGACAGTGATTCCCAGTCTCATGGGCCTTTTTGTCCTGCGTTACCTTTCTCTGTGAGTGAACAAAGCAAGTGTAAGCAGGATCTGGGTACAGAGAAGGACAAAGAGGGGAAAGTGAGATGCAGATTTTCAATAGCTTGGAGAGAAGCAAGAAATGTGATGGTCAGAGAAAATAAAGGTTTGGAGTGGAAGAAAAAAGCAGGCAGAAGAAGGGCAAGCTCTTGGACACAACAAGAGCACCCTGAGACATGCCCTTGCAAGATTCACAGGTGCTGGCTGGGGGCCTGACAGCTGAGAGCCATGCTGGTGAACATACATTTGGAGGTGGGTCAACCCAGGACACACCAGTGCTAGAGAGGAGCATTCCCCCAAGCAGGCCTGTGCTGACTCAAAGACCAATACAGAGGCTGCCTTGGGATTTTCTGACTGAACTGAGCCCTCACAGTTGCAGGAAAATTCTGTTGCCAAGCTGCTCCAGCTTCAAACCTTAATAGTAATTGTTGCGTGCATCTCCTCTCCCCTGTTTATCAGCCTGGAAAATTAAGAGACGAGGAAAACAAGCAAAGCCATGCTATGCTCCACTGGGTCTTCCCCCTTATCATGGAGCATCACCAATGCCAGCTGCAGTAAACACAGGAAAGAAAATTTGGGCAGCTGCTATTTCTACTGCAACCAGGCTCATTTGCGCCCACTAAAAATATTACCTCTGATACCACAAGAGCAGTTTACTTGAACCCATCACAGCTGGAAATAGTTCTGTCTCTCGGGACACAAAACTACCATGAGAGTGGGGGTTTTTTTGCCTCTCTGCCCTAGCTGGATTCTCACTGTTGGATTTTTTCAGGCACTCCAGAGTAAGCACTATTGTAACCAATTTCTTTCATATCATGGAGCCTTGTACTCAGCACTTCCTGCTCTCACCTTATTCCTTTTGCCAGGCTCTAACCACTTGGTTTGAATCGACCCTGATGGCTCTGTCCAGCCTGAACTTTTTTTGGAATATTTTCAGCAAAATAGTTGGTCTGTTTCCAAAGCAGAAGCTGTTGTTTGTGATTTTACGCTTATAAGGTCCTTGTACACTGACACAGGCTTTGCAACTAAAGAGTAAAAACTCATGTAAAGAATTCCCCAAAAAAGTATGAATCTTTTAGGGGGAAGAAAAAGAAACTTCAAAACCGAACCCCTCCTTTAATAGTTTACACGTGTTCTATAGAAGCTTGTAGCACAAATTCATGTCCCAAAACTTCACTCATGTTTGGTGTGTTCCTGCTTTATTCTGACGCTCTGGTGGAAAAACACAGAGGACCCTGGGGGGTTTGTGGCCAACAGGCAGCTAGGTAGAAAAGAAGAAAAGAGAGAGGGAGAGATTTTGCTTACCAGAAGATAACACTATGCTACATGCATGCACTGCAGAAATGCACTAGATGTGTATTCACTGGCTTCTACAAGCACGAGTAAAGCCAGTACCTTGATTACAATAAGAAGCAATTAACAGTGTTTAACTCCCCCCAGTTCCACAATGTATCTCCAGCAATACAGGAGTTAAGCAGGAAGCGACTGCGCTGAAAACAGGGATCAGTTGTTCAGATGTAAGACAATAGGCTAGAGGGAGATGTGTGTGCCATGTGATCTGGACTTGGAGAGAATATCAGGAAGAAAACAAAAGAAATAATAACGAATTGTAGTCCTTCAGGCTTTTCAAACATGGTACAGACATTAACTGATGAGATTAACACGAAGGCAAATTCCAGACGGTGACAGTGTAGGTAAAGAAATGACTGCAGAGAAACATTTAACCAGCAAAAGGAGAAAGGAATTTGCTCTGGAGAAGGACTGTGTTGGCCATGAAGGGTCAACCCTCTCTGGTACATGCCTTCAGACAGATAATTCTGGGAATCTGCTGTGAAGTTGAGCACAGAAGTGGGAGGCTACAGGGGCCACAGGTCAGGCTCCTTTGCCAGCCACTGGAACAATCAGGTTTCACATTTTGCTTGTAGAGTAAGCAAAAGGTCCTGGACAAGGAGGTTGCAGAACCTTTGAACTGCTGTACTAGTACAGACAAATGACCCAATTGGTCTGCTATTCTGGGAACATCTACCCTATGCTCATAACTGTGTTAAGGGAATTTGACATCATTAATCCTGGATTAACTTTTTTTTTTCCCCACAGCTGCAGAAGGAAAGTTCTGACCTTGGTGTGCCGATGAAGTGGAAAGCTTCACCACCCTCCACTCCCCATCACCAGTGGGCTCCTGTATAGCACCAGCCTCTCTTCTCACAGTAAATCTCTTTCTCCTCCCCTTTCCCTGACCTAACAGTGACCTATCTATTAGACTAACAGTACTTCAGTGGAGTGTGACTAATCAGTTTGCACACTACATTGTCAAGAGTGGCATGTGCAAGTCAGAAGAAGGGAAGAACCGTACTGATGGGTTGATAATCTCAACACAAACAGGAAGGATAGATAGATTCATCTATAAAAATACACTGTTTGGAGCTGAACTCAGTAAAAATTTCTGCCCTGATTTACTCTCGTTTCTTCTATGGTTTCACAGGTAAAAGTCCACTTTTTTTGCAGGGACAACTGCAAAAAAAACTTTGATTCCATGTCCATTTTAGAATGGCTATGAAGGAAGGTAGAGTGATGGAGAAGAGTCTGGTAGGAACTACAGATGTATATGGAGCATAATAGCTAGAGCTACACAATAACTGGTTTGTCAGCTTGACAAGTGTCCTGGAAAAATAGAGTGGGGGAAAGATTTATTTCAGGTTGACCTAAACTTATTTTCAGCCTTTTNAAAAAAAAAAAAAAAAAAAAATTAAAAATTCTGAATACCATGAGAATTTCAGTCCAGAATAGAAACCTGGAGCTGACTTCCAAACTGCGGCTGTGGAGCAGAGCTGCCGCGCTGCCAGTTTTTGGCTTCTTGCCTAATGGTCACAAGAAAGAATTTATATGGAAACCCATCGCTAATACAAGTCATATTTTAAACACTTGATCAGCAATTAAATTCTGACTTCTCAAGAACTGACTACTAATTCATGCTCTGTCCCAACAAACTTGGTGTTATTGAAAACATTCTAGGCCAACAATACCAATAATGTCACCAGCATGGTTTCTGTCGTGCCAAGAGTTATATTAAAAAGAAACCCATACATAACTGGGAACAAGAAACATATGTAGGTGATTTAGAAATACACAATTGTTTGGGGGAGGTTTGTTTTGTTTTGTGATGTCTTCAATTATGAATCCACAGGAGATCAGTGCAAGTATCAAAATCCTCATAATGAAATATTTAACTTCCTAGCTGGTTCAGGCAACAATCGTGACAACAAGATGCTGCCACATCCAATCTCTGTGAAGAAACCAAATGGTAAGCAGCCATTGCATTGCTCATCAGGCTGCAGCCTTCTCCCCTGAAACCAAATATCAGTGGAGACAAGTGAGAATGACTTGACTGTTATGATCATGTATATAAAAGAACTGAACATTAAAATGAGAGACGATTTTGCTTTACTAATTGCAGTCACTTGTCCTTCTACTGGGCTCTTCACTTGAAGATCAAAACCTTATTAAAAGCATTAGTAAATGAAGTCCCAGAGCACTCCAATGTGAAAGACATAAAATCCTTTTCTTCGCTTCTGAAGTCAGGAAGCCCAAAGAAGACAGACAAGTTCTAAAATTAATTTGTTTCAGCTTATGTGGCACATGGGCTACTTCCAAGGGCTCCAACAAAAGATAAGCACTTTGTGTGATTCTGGATTATTTTGGCCCAATTAATCTCTTCCATGATGTTAGAAATGACAACACAGTGTGCAGTTTGGAGCTGGAAAATGAAAGCATCTGCCATCACATTGAATGACCTCCTCTTACTAGAGTTTTGCTTGCCTCTCCCAAGGGCTGAGCCCTGGACAAGGGAATGTTGATATCCTTCATATTCCCTCCCATACCTGTTTCTTCATCCACTCGTGTCCACCTGCCTTGTACTGCAAACAATTGTCCAGGCTGGACTAGAACAATTAGACTGTAGGACTGCAAATGCCATGCAACAAAATGAAAGTTTGCATTGGTATCTGGTACTATAAAATCCAAAATTGAGCAAGCAGAGTCTTAAGGAATTAAGCAGTTTTAGGAATGTAAATTATTGAATAAAGTTGCATTTATACCAAACAATGCTTCTCATCACTTCCTACTAATAAAGATTTTTTATATTAATTCTGAAGTGTGACCTGCTTTTTAAATGATGCTCTGCACCACATGGGCAGTGGATGGCATGCATGCACGCACACCTGTTTGTACTCACGTATGTCTTTAAGCACACACATGCTTTCATGGAAATGAATGATGGTGAGACAGGAGCAACCTGATGACAGTGCGCAAACCAGCATCACACCGACAGGGTGACAGCTTCACACTTGCACACAGACAGCAGTCCAGTGGTACTATCCCACCCGGCAGTCTGCAAAGTGACAGCTTCAGTCTGACAAGGGGCTACGTACGAATAGTCGTGATTGTACGCATGCACCAAGAGGTATTTTTGCTTTGGTAACAAAACCTGGTTTTGCTGCTCCTCGTTCTGTCAAGCCTGTGGGGCAACACTGCAGAGGAGCTGTGAGCCCAGGCTCAGCTCTCAGAGCCCAAGTCTCTCTCCCAAAGCCCAGACCAAATTACAGACAGCCATCAGAAAGTGCAACAGCTTTTCCACTTGCACACAGGACATAAAACATGTCAAGAGACAAATCAGGGACGGCCCAGGACACCCTGCTTGAAAGTCTCTGCGATCGCCTGGCAAACATCTGCTCTCGCTCCCTCTTCTGAGCAGAGAGCACGTTCTGGAGGCTTTGGCAAATACAGCATCCCTGATCAGACACCGGTACCATCAGTGTTATTTGTGACAGACACAGACCCCCAGGCCAGATTACCCCCTGCCCAGGACCAAGGAGAAGATAGCGTCCCTCGCCCGGGATGCATACCACACCGGCTTGGTCCTGCCTAGTGCTGCGCGCCCTTGGCTGTCATTAACTTCACAGAGGACTGCAGGCACGCTGTTGGGACATTTTAGGCTGAACATGTGGGGTTTTTAAAAGCCTTTGGCCCTGTTCTGCTACCACTGAACTTTTCCTTATTGTAGGACTGGCAGCTTTTTTTTTCTGTGGGGCAGCACCTGGACATCCTCTACTGCCTTTACCTCCTCCTCCTCTGTACCATGGGCTTTCCCCATCTTCTCAGTAAAGCCCAGTACTACCCTTTCTTTGTTCCAATGTGATCAGGAGTTTCTTCTTCTCCTCTTACCTTGGTCTTTATGCAGCAGATTCTTCATGAGGAAAAACAGAGCAGGGAGTGGAGCAGTACAGATGGGTGCAATAAGGGCACCAAGTACCCTGTCGGTCTCTGTTCAATGCAATTTCTTCCTCTGTGTGTCCTGCTTTCATCCCCACCAGATGCTTCCCCCAGCCCCTCTCTACCCCTCTGCAGCGAGGGTGAAGACCTCCTTTAGGACAGGAGAGCTCGGTCCTGGGGATGCGAGAGGAAACAAGAGACAGAAAATAGCAAAAGGCATCCAGGAATCTGCTAAATGCCGAAGAAAACAAACAACAAATAGCAGAGGCTTTATAAAGGGCAATGTAACTGGACAGACTTGCGTGCTGTGTTAATATTAGTGGTAGATAAACCCTGGAAAAGAAAACTTTAGGTTTGAAGGCTATTACAGGCCAAATTCAGAAGAACATTAGAGAATATTCGGTAACTTATGCCTTTTCCCTTTCTCCAAGCATGGCCTAAAGCCCAAGATTTAAGCACTTGCTTAAAATTAAGATCACAAATTAGTTAACTTTGCAGAAATGCAGAAGAAGCACACAGTAAGCCAGAGAAAAATTGTATATTGTGTATAGGTGGCAGTGGGTAAGACTCAAAGGTAATAAGCACCCAGCTGTTGACCAGAGAGAAGTAAAGCTCCAGGTGCTGCCAGGGAGATAACAGGCGGAGAAAACTGATCAGATAGTGCTGCAGTCCAACACAGGGGCAAACTGTTAAAAGGGTTGGAAAAATAACAGCACAGAAAACTTGTCCCAGTACCCTTCTCCTGTGCTTCCAACCTCCACTGGTGACAGCCAGATTTATGCTTCTGCTGAGTTGAAGAGCCTGAGCTGCCATCTGAAGAGTTTCCAGCAGAATGTGCAGATGCTAGAGGACATGTCTTAATAAATAAATAATTCATTAACTTTGACTAATGCAGCCAGATAGGTGGTGCAGCAAGCCTTTTGTTTGCAATTAATATGACGTGGCACCTGTTTAAATTACTTACATCATGATTCAAATCCCCATGTACTGCTAAACCAACTGCACTCTAAATGTAATGCTTAGGGCCAAATTTTCCACACTAGATAAAGTTAAGAGTGAGGAAAAAATTCTGCATTGTTCCCATGAACAACTATATGTTTATGTTCTCTCCAAAGGAGATACCTGTTTGTAGCTGGAGGGGCACAGCCTGAAGCCCTCTTCAGGCAGATGCAAAACGGGGCTTTCAGTAACCAGGAGCACTGGCAAAGTTCATAGGCTGATTTTACAAAAAAACTTTTGTGAACATTGACACTTACCTTTATTTTGATCTCTTTAGGTCCTTCTTGTTTCTGAGCTGACCTGTTCACTCCAAATTCACCTGTTGGCCAGTCAAGAAAAAGCAGGAGAGTAAACCATGCTCCTTCTCTGCAAAAAGAGAAAGTACATTCCCAGTTCATCCAATGCAACAGAGGTAGCGGGATTCAGTGCAGAAGTATGCTGCTAACACCCAGTACCCACTCGGTGCTAAAATTTCTGCAGCTGAACTACTTTTTATTATTATTTTTAAAAAGGGAAGAGCATGATTTTATAATCTCCAGCATCCACTTAAATACACAGCACACAAACTTCACAATAAACAGTAACTTTAAAGTTCTTTCCTAACACACTCTTACCTAGAATGAGAAAATATCTCGTGCACATCTGTCTGTTCTCCTTTTGCACTTCACAAGATTAAAAATGCTCTGTCCAGTTTGTTGTGCATGTTGTATGACAGATGTTTGCAGGGAAAGCCAACAATGACCTCATATGTGCCAGTCTTTCCAATGAGCACTTACACTGTATCACATTCAGGTGGTGTTGAGTTATATATTCTGCCAAGCCACAGGTGGACAGAGCACACCTGCAGCCTTTATTGCTTTTGCTTCTTGACTATCTTAGGATAGCTTTGGTTCACCTGTGTCTGGTACTTACATCTAAGATAACCTCAGGATCTTAAGCAAATGCCTATCAAACCATCTCTTCAGGTAGCAGCTGATGAGTGCCAATGTACAGCAGCTTGTGAGATATTATATCTCAAAGATTCACATATTCACTCCAGACTTGTGTCATATTTTATTGCAGTAGTCCTTAGAGTCATATACAATTTTCCTGCATGACCTACCTGAAAGGCCAAGGTAAAATTTGATATTCAGAATCATAATGAGTTAGCTTTCCACGTTTTTACATTAATGGCAAGTTTGAAAAGGTCAAGGCAAGGTAGGATTTTAGGAAATAATTGTTTAAAATAGTCTCTGGGTTATTGTGTTTCATTTGTGTAAGATGACTAGGCCAGAAGCTAGATTTTTACCTGATCTTCACATCCATATTTTTAACTGATTATCTTCCAATCAGCTGCTATGTGTTATGTATACATTTACACATACTTTGTTCCAACACAAATTCTTCCATCATTGTGAGACCATTTCTAAGTCACTTCTATTGATGTTCCAATCTGAAGCCTGTAAATCAACGTCCCAGGAAAAGATCTAGATCACATTCTCTGTGTTGATGCTGTTCCCATTTCTGGTCCCGACAGGATGTCTATTACTTTTAAGTCTTCAAATACTCAGTATTTGTGCTAGAATTTTGAATGGATACTGTGATACACAGTTCACTGCACAGGATGTCGCATTGATTTTGTCAACAGTTACTTCTAAAGCCAGGCTAAATGCTGACTGCACTATCTAAGCTCCATTTCATGGAAAGTGGAAGCCCCTTTTTACTCTTGGGTTTGAATGGATGAATTCTACATCTGGCGCAGTCTGGCATGTCTTTGGGCATCCCTATATTAAGTCTTTCAGTTCTCTGCTAAAAATGATGCAGCCTACTTTTCTGCTCAGGACTCATCACCACAGTGTGGGACAGAATTACTTACTTTGATGATTTCCTTATAGGAAATTCTCAGCCAGTAAAAAGTAAAACAACAGAAGCAAGCCAATGAACGTATAACTACATTCATCTTTAGCCAAATAAACTTGTCCTGGTTTCGGCTAGGATCAAGCATGAGAATAATGTTGATAACACACCGATGTTTTAGTTGTTGCTAAGTAGTGCTTATCCTAAGTTAAGGATTTTTCAGTTTCCCATGCTCTGCCAGCAAGCAGGTGTACAAGAAGCTGGGAGGGACCACAGCCAGGACAGCTGACCCAAACTAGCCAAAGGGATATTCCATACCATAGAACGTCATGCTCAGTATATAAACTAGGGGGAGTTGGCCAGGAGGGGTGAATCACTGCTGGGGCATCGGTCAGTGGGTAATGAGCAATTGCATTGTGCATCACTTGTCTTTTCTTGGGTTTTATTTCTTTTTTTGCTGTTGTTATATTCCTTTTTGTTACTATTATGATTACAATATTTTATTTTTATTATTATTGTTATTATTATATTTAATTTTATTTTAGCTGTTAAACTGTTCTTATCTCAACCCACAAGTTTTACTTTCTTTTTCCGATTCTCCCCATCCCACTGGGAGTGGGGAGGAGTGAGCAAGCGACTGCGTGGCACTTAGTTGCTACCTGGGGTTAAACCACAACAAACCTCTAGACCCAAAATATTAAGGAATGCCCAGTCAATGATCCCCTGGTACTGCAAAAAGGAAGTCAATAAATGAGGGTCATTAAGAGGATCAATAGCAACATAGAGTGAAGAGAATGGTTAGTCATCACTTTGTTAAAATGTTCTTATGCTTCTCTTTAAGGCTTCTAAGAAACACCTATTTTGCTGGTACTGAAGACCATGCAGAAGATATCTGCATTATGAAAGATTTTACAATAAGAAACCTGAAAAAATCTCTTCTCATCAGTTGTCACAGACAGGAAACATCTTAACTCCAGTAAAATCCATAGGACAGAAGCATTTGTGTATTTCATCACATCCATCAGCTGTATATTGCTCTAGTCAGGGAAGTCTGCCCTTGCCTCTAGTCTGTCACTGTGTTCAATTTATCCCACATGGGGACACTTTAGCTCATTTCCTTGGTTTTCATAACCTTTTCTTACTTGATGAAACTAAAGCAAAGTGACAGGTACATGGATACTAAACAGCATGACTGAGCTGGACCTCCAAAGGATTCAGAACTTCTGATAATGCTCTTTTCATTTAGTCAGCTTGTTTGAAGTTGCAGCCACCTGAGAAGAAGCCCCTGGATTTCATCACGTGTGTCCTTGGAGATGCCACAGCCTTTGCTTTTATATAGGCCTAAGCCGGAACCCACACAAAGTGATGCTATAGGAGATGATGCTCATGACTCACAGCTTTCCCACAGTATCCACAAGACCTCACCAGTTTGGTGACCCCAGCTGGCTGTGGTACTGGTCTTGGAAGGGGGAGCTGGTTATCAGACCTGGGACAACACTGCCTGGCGAGGACCTCTCTGGGTGACCCAGAGGCCAGGCACAATACTGGGTGGCTACTGGGGAGCCCATGTCTCCTTCTGAATTATGGGGTTCTCCCACCTCAGACTCTCTAAGGTTCAGGGCTTGGAATTAAAAGCCTCGCTGCTCTTTGTACTTGCCATATAGAAAGTTTTTAGAAGAGTTTTTGGGCCAATTCCAGAAAATTAATCCTGTAATGGCACTAGCTACTTAAGTTAGGAAAGAAACATCCCTGTGGTTACACAGCTTCCTAAATTCCACCAGTCTCTGGCTGGGAGGAACTGCACAGGTGCTTATTTGCCCCTAACAGTTATCTCATCACCTGGATTTAGAAGTCACATTTAGAAGTTTTCTATACAAAGGCAAATGAAGACCTCAAACAATAAAGTCACCCCACTTACCTATGCTGTTTAGAGCTTCCCTAAATCTGTTCATCCCTGTGGGGGAGGTAAGCCATGAGTGAGTTTGGCACACCCTTGGAGATTTCATAAGGTGAGAATGTGGAGAAGTAGTACCATTTTTCAAGTAGATCCAAGCAAGACCAGGCGCTTTGCTGCTGTAAATTGAGGTAGAGCCATTGACTTCAGCCAGTAGCCAACAGAGACAGGGTAGATGTTGTCACTGGTGTCCAGTCCATGACTCATCTGTCATTACCCCTCAGGCCTGCACTGAGCTGAAAACAGATATAATAATATGGAGAAATCAACATGGGAAAAGAGGCAGAAAAATATGACACACAATCCTTTGCATTATGTTACAGATGCTCGTGCTGACAACAGGGTCACTTAGTGAAGCTTTGTCTGGGTAGGTCTCTGACCCCAGCAATAGTCGTCCTTCAATATTAAGCACAATGCAGTGCCCATTACACCACAGATTCTTGCATATGTATATAATAGTCCTAAGTTGAACAAACCCCCAACAGACATTAAAAAGCACTTGATAATTAAAGTGCATATGGCGCTCCACATCCCACCATCTCCCAGTCATGCACTGCCCATCTTGCCAACCATTAAGCTTAGTTTCCAGCCCTTGCTTACTAGTCCCATGCCTCTACATTTTTCAGCATACTGCTCACATTAATTTTACAAGATCTCTCCATAGGTCTGAAAGATGGTCTGTGTTGAATCACTTACATTAATAGGGCCAACAGCACATGCAGCTCAATTTTTTTGTAAGCTCAAAAGTGTGTTTCTGCGTCTGTTTGCCTTCTTACCCTCTTCATTTCTTAACTTGCTACAATTAAATTAACGAGTGAGACCTCCTGAGTCCCAACTCTGCAATTTTGACTGCAGGACTGGGCTACGCCAACTTCACCAGCTTGCTTTGTTGGCTGGATGTGAAGGTCTGCTTATCTGCTCAGGGATTCAGTCTGCAACCTTGATGCTTTGCTCCTTACCACTTTCACTTATATGATCTATAAAATCACAAATGGGAATAAAAAAAAAAAAAAAAAGAAAAAAGTTTTTTTTGAGACCTTTGAAGTAGCTGAAATACATCTTAGAAGCAGCAAACAGTTTTTGCAGGAATTAAAACCAAGAAACTTGAACAGACTTTTGGCAGTCTTCTGCCAACTAACCAGGCACTGGCAAAGTGTGTACAAAGAATACCAATCTGAGCTGAATTTCATTTATTGGTGAGCTTTGTTTTTACTAAAGAGGAAAAAGGGAATCTGAGAAAGAGTTAAGAATTTCCTCTTGTCTGATTACTGCTGACGTTCCATTAGTCACTGAAAATGAAACGGCTTGTAATGGGATCTTGTGGTTTCTATGGCTCTAGAAAAGCCATTTTTACGAGGTCCCAGCTTGATGACTCTGATNGAGGAGCCAGTTCCAGCGGCCGGGGACTGGGGGTGGGGGGTGGGGATGTGAACAGTCCCCAGGGGCCTCCCTCATAGAGGATTGCTGCCAAGAGCTGAGGAGGAGGTCCACCCTGGTCTTAGAAGGCCAGCCCAGAGCTGCTGGGGATGCCGCCCAACTTTAGGACGTGACAAGCCCACATGCGCCGGTGTTGGGGAGCACAAGCAAAGCCATGTTCACAAAAAGGGTGAGGAGGAACAGAGAGGCTGCTTCTCAGCATGTGCTTGGGTTTATTTGCAAGCAACCATATCAGACAGCACAGCAGCTATTGTAAAGTTACATTTTTCTGTCTCTTGCTATGGTTTACTATGGCATCTACAGTAAATTACCCTAACACCCAGAAGAAAATAAAAAAGGTAAAAAAAGAAAAAAAAACACCAACCCTGCTGCAGCCACCGTCACCACTATCAAGATCATCCCAGAACCTCATGCTACCTGAAAGTTTTGGATAAGCAGTACAATCTATATTGAATGTATTACGCACATCGAATGATGGGATAACATTTACTTGCAGTTGCTCTAAGTTGAGTGTGTTATCCATACCTGGCGTAAATATGTCTTTTCTAAAAGAAATTTCTTTCTCTGCTACTTTTGTGTAATATCTGTTAAAAAGATGGATTAATTTTTTTTAAGAGGGACTTAATACAATAACACTCCAAGGTTGAATGTGAAAGAGATATTTAACTATTTAACTGTTACGGAAAACTTTAAATGCTTTTACAGGAGTCAGGCACTTGAGTTCAACCATCTTCTGCTAATAACTGGAGCAGAGCAAATATCCCTCCATCTTCAAGACTGGCAAGAAGGAAAATCTGAGGAACTACAGGCTGGTCGACCTCACCTTAGTCCCTAGGAAGGTAATGGAGAAAATTGTCCTGGAAAGTACTTCCAAACACATAAAGGATAAGAATATGATTGGGAACATTCAGCATGGATTTACAAAGGGGACATCTTGCTTCACCAACCCAATAGCCTTCTACAATGTCATACACTTCCTTTGTATGTCTGGATTCAGTTTGGCACTCCTTGCTCATCCATACAGGCCTCCTGCCACTTTGGCTTGATTTCCTACTCTTTGGGATGGTCCTTTCCTGAGGACCCATCTCTCCTGGACCCCTCTTCTCTCTGGGGCCATATTCCATAGGATTCTTCCAAGCAGATCTCTGAAGAGGCTGCATTTTGCTCTCCTGAAATCTAGGGCTGTGGTCTTGCTTATTGCTCTGCTCCCTCCTCTTAGGGCCTTCAACTCCACAATCTCATGGTCACTGCAGCCAAGGCTGCCTCTGACTCAACATGATGTCTCCAACCAGCTCTTCCTTGTTCACAGTATCAGGTCCAGCAAAGCACCTTTTCTTGTTCACTCCTTGATCACTTGTTTGTACAGGATCATACCTTTGCTCAATACCGCTCTGTGTCGATGGATATCTCCCTGGGAACATTGTTCTGAGTTTGCAGCACTGACAGTGGAAGCTATTCTCACGAGGTACGAATGCCAGGAAGCCACATGCTGCATCAGTTTGTTTCCTGCCTATACCAGCGTAACTCCTAAAATGAGACTTTTGGCACAAATAACCACAACTGCACTGACAGGATATTCTAGCATCACTGTTTAAAATGTGTTGTTTAGTAAAAACTTTGCCTGATGTATTTTTATAATTATTCACACGAAAAATCAAGTAAACTATAGGTGTTAAGGACTGGATTCAGAAAAGCACTGAATATTCTCTTTAAAGCTCTTTTTTATACTGATATGAGTTTGGCAAAATATTAAAGTTTGCATGCTCAAGCCCTCCACCTAACGTAAGGTTAATTCTCAGAAGTTAAGATGAATGTTTGCAAATACAACTTTACAGCTCTCATTCATCTCTACAGTGAGAGACTAAATACTATTTAAAATATCAGCTCTGCAACACTATCAACAGAAAGCAATAATTTTGGCTGCCCAAACTGAAAGAGCTAACAGAGCCTTCGTTTCCAAGGATGGGTGCTCAAAGCTCTCCGAACACAAGACATTTTTTAAAGGCGTCTGAACTCAAGTTCCAAAAAAACAAAGGCAATGAAAATCACTAAATAGCTTTGAAAAGCAGTCTGTAACTTCAGTGTTGCCTGATTTTTAACTGCTGAAAATTGGAACCTTAATGTTATACTAACACATGTTTTTACATTTTCCCTAGAAACAGATGGAATTATGTTGCTCATGCTATGCCAACACCATGTTGTTACATAGTCTTTATTAAAATTGCTCCAAGGCAAAAAGCTGTATGCACAAAGGCAAGGGGTGGAGAAAGTTGGCAACTCCTTTAGACTTTCAGACTTGAGTTCTTTAACTGTCAGCCAGCTCTGTGCATCATTGAGAAATACCCATAGCTTCATGAAGGGTAGGGAAGCTGGGTGCAGTGCTGGGTACTGGGTGAACTGCATCCATGAAACCCTTGCCCTGCCAAAAGTAGCCAAGATATCCAAATAAAAAGGAAAAGGAGAAGGGGGAATATGTACAAAATGAAGAAAACCAAACTTCACAAATTAAAGAAACAGACAGAAGTGCGAGAGGAATTAGATTTAAAGGAAATAATAGAATTGGGGAATTAACATCAGCTTTTCTTTAAATCCAGACAAAAAAAACCCCAAACAATTATTTTCTTCCTTATCTTGCTCAGAGATTAGTCCCAGTTATGACAAATGGCATGAGGAACAGATAGGCATCTGCGTGTGTATACATATATAAATATATCTTGAATATGTGCTTCTAAAGCATGATCCAAAGCCACTGAATTAGATGGAATGATTCCCATTTGGCTTCAGTGGGTTTTGGACCAGGTCCCTAAACTCTGTAGATTCAGCTTTGAAAAAAGAAAGGGACAATAAAATGCCANGGGGGGGGGCAAAAACAGGGAAAAAAACCCAAAAACAACAAAACCCCCACAACTTTTAATATTCCAAGCATGTAAATGCCTTCAATTAACTAACATTTATTTTCCTTTGCCTATATTGAGAATTTTTATGTCCCAAAAGGAAGCAGTAAAAACATTTCCATGATAACCATAAAAATCACTGGAGAGAAAATAAAGTTTTCTGTTCCATTACCTTTTCTGTGTGGTAATCAATTACAAAGGAAGAACAGTGCAGGTTTAATTAAGTAACTAAATAAAAAGGAATTAAAAGCCACAGGGGATCTTTATTTTACTTATGTTAAAGTAGGGTCCGACTCCAGGCCTCATTGACTTGTTTGTACCATATAATGGGGTTTAATTCCTGTGAACCAGTCGGTCAGCATTAGCTGATCGTAATTAGGAAAATGGAGTGAGAGAAAACAGAGCTACTGAAAATAGCTTTTCCCAAGTGTAACCTTCCCTCCTCTCTGCTTCTCTCCAAATGGGATTATCCTGAGCTCTCAGTGCATAGCAAAATAGAAATTAACTGTTTGGCAACTTCCTTTGAAACATAAGATACAACTCAGGAAAACACTGAATGCTCTGTCCCAATTCAGCAAGCACCTGAACACATGCTCACCTTTAGCCACATGCTTAGACTCTCCACTGACTTCAGGTTTAGCATCTGCTGAAAAAAGCTCTCCAAGTCTTGCAGAACTGCAAGTTCATAGTAAGTGGCGAGAGATTCATTTAAAAAGGAAATACTTTTTTTTTTTTTAGAACTTGAAAAAAATAGCTGTGGGTTTGGTTTGGGGTTTCTTATTTTGAAGTCTGAGTTCTTATTTTAGTCAAATAACTCATGACTTCATTATAGACAGTTAGCTTCACATGAGCAAAATCAAGACTCCTGGAGACATACACAGTATTAAATTTGTGCAGATAGCTGAATGGAAAATTTCAGAGGAACTGGCACTTACGGGATGCTTTGCCAATGGAAAGCAGTTTTGTGTGGATCTTGGATTCACATATACATGTATGCCAGTGCATACACACATGCAGAAATCATCACAGGAGAATTCAGGATTCCACTGAAGGCAATAGCAGAAGTCTCAGAGACTCCACTGAAGCCATGGTTTCATCCACAACCTTTACACACATTGGCTGGGACTCGTCACCCTGCAGTCTCACGGTCACTTGTCCCAGGCTACGCCAGCCACAGTTGTGTGGGTGACGGTAGCGGGGGGGAACCTGGAGGGGCAGCTGCAAAGGAATCAAAACGCCTTTTTATCTCCCCACTCTGCTCTTGAACCTTCAAGACACCTTTTCACTCTCAGCTGGGACCTCTGGCATCTCCATCCCCCCATGGTTCACTGTCCCCATCTGCAGTGGGAACCCCCAGGACTCTGCGCCCCTGCAGCCAGCCCTCCTTGCCACCAACCGAGGAAGGCCCAAAGGCAAGAAAGCACCAGCACCCGTTATGGTGGCTGATAGTCCACCAAGCACTCTACCTAGCCGTATAGAGAAAAAGAGAGCCTGTCCCATCATGTTTCACAAGCAATAGGTACAACTGTACATCTCACCAAAAGCTGCCCCTCCAAAGGGCATGGGTTGAAAAATCCCTCTCAGAAATCTGTTTGCAGAAAGATAACTCTGTATTGCTCATAAATCAGGCCACTCCATTTCACTGCCAAGATATTCAACAAATTTCTTTTTTGGGCTGCTCATTTTTCATTCCTTCAGGCTACATTTAACCAAGTAATCTCCCCATAAATCCCAGCTCCCGCTGCCATTCGCAATGCAGTGGGTCTTGTTTAGAAATTCTTAGAATCAGTGCATTCCTGCTGCATGACAACCCTCCAGCCTCTTCTCTTTCGAAAGGAGCAAAATGGAAATCGGTCCTTCTCCAAGTTTATCAGAAGGGCAGCCAAACATTGATGTTATACAGTAAGATCTTGAACTGGGAACTAGGCAGCTATTTTAATCAGTGGGCTTATTTCATGTCTGTCAAGGACAGTATATTTAGAACAGGACAAGCTGTTTCTTCACTGCACCCCAATCTAAAAAAACGACCCAAGCACAGCATTTCTCAGATGGACTTTTAGGCACTTTGGCAAACCCCCATGAAAAAGAGTTTAGATAACACACCAGCTATCAACAGGGCCAGGATTTAAAAAGTGCAAAGAAATGTCCATGCAATGTAGAGCTGGAGCCATCATTGCTGTTTAATCAATCATAGCTATTTAATCATGCCTTCTAGGCGCCATCAGATTATTTGAGTGAATCACTCAGGTCAAGGCACCAAAATAAAGCAAGCTCTTTTATCAATGCTTATCGGCCCAGAGTAAAGCATATGTGAAAGTGATGTAAGTGATGATCTCTGAGCGACCGACAGTAAACAGAGGAGGGAAGACATTGAGACAGAGCATGAGCCAGAAAGAAGGAAGAGCTTCTTTAAGGTACCACTTCCCAGCCAAGCCACCATGCAGTAGTGCAGCAGGCTGCCAGCTTTTTCAGAAGAGCCCCTCTTTGGGCAACAAAAGAAGCAGAAGGATTTTGGAAAGAGCTTGCCTCCAAACTAGCTGTCCTTACCACAATGCAAAGGTGAGAACAACTGGGTGGGGACCAGTCTGTGCTTAAAATGAGACTTTTGTTTAGTTGTTGAAATAGGAATGGAGCAGATACTAAAACAGGATCCTTAGTGAGTGTTGGCAGTGTAAAGGGTCTGCAGCATCTGCAGAGGTGACTGGGGTTTGTCCAGTTCTAGCTAGGGTAGTAAGAAAAGTCATCCTATGTCTCACTGCTTGGCTAGAAACACTAAAAAAGTAGATTTAGCCACCAGAAAGAAACTGCTGCTACAGCATTTGATTGCAAGCAGTTTTCTTTTTAATTGCCATTTGTATAACAAAGGGGTTCAAAGATGAAGGATGGGGAAGGACCACTGTCTGCACTCAGGTCAGTAGACTGTCTGTCCCTTAGAGGACTCATCAGCATGCCTTTATCAGTATAAAAGCAATAAGAAAATACTGAAGCACAATGAAATCTGGACCAGTCGCCACCAGACAGGAGTCTACAAGGACTTCAGTATACTTCCTGCTTCTCCACTCTTCTATTTTTTTGAGTTTTAAAGGAAGAAAAAAAAAAAAACTAAGTTAAGAGCTTGTGTCTCTCATATGCCAGTGAACCAACTGCTTAGTAAGGCTGAAATGAAATTACCTGTTCATTCACCACACGGCCACTGCAGCCCAGGCACTGCTCCAGACTCACCCACCACAGCCCTTCAGGGTGCCCCACACTACGCACTGCACAGGGACCACTGTTGAGGGACCATCACAGGTAACGACCAGACAGAAAATGCAGGAGAATTAAAAAAAAAAAAAACCAAAAAAACAACAAAAAACCACAACAAAACAAGACACCCCCAAAAACCTCTATGCCTCCTGCTCTCACCACAAGCCACCACCACACGTTCTTTAAGAGCTCCTAAGAAATCCCAGGGGAAAATGCTTTGATGACCCTCAGAAACTAGTCTTGCTCCAGGGTGCTGAGAACAACAAAAAAAGCCGCCTGCCACCCTGAGGTGAGGAGGAAATCCCATCCTGATCCGATTACCAATGTCACTGGGAACACGACAATCCGAGAGGCTGGCAAAATACCTCTCCTGCCCTTCCCTGTGCAGTCTCGTCCCCAGTCCCCAGCATTCCCCTCAAGGAGAGAAGCACATTGCCCCTTGGCATCCCTTTGCCTCACCAACTGCAGCACAAGTTTCAGCCCTGCACTCTCCCTGCAGTCTGTTCAGCAGGGCCCTGGCTCTGGCCTCTTGGAGGGCTACAGTGCAAACCTGTACTACTTCTGCTGGGTTAACATCCTTCCACTCCTCTGCTCCCTCACCTTTTTCTGCACATCAGCTCCATTCCTCCCATTTCCCACTTTGCAGCTCTGTCTTTCCTTTATCTCCCTTCCCATACCCCATCCTGCTTTTTGCCGCCTCTGCCTACGTGGGTCACAGTTCTGTAGTCACAGGAGTCACCCTTCGCTGCCAGATCCTCTCCATATGAAAGTGCGACACAGAGTGACACCTACATTTCAGCAACGTATTTTACTGCAGCTGCAAACTACAGTTTCAAGGTTAAGAACTGGGGTCCTAACTGCTTCCTCCAACACCCACCAAACCTGAAGTTATTTTAAAAATAGTATTTCACTGGAAAGAAGTATAATGCGAGCTAGCAAAATACTATTTCCTCCATTAATGCCTGTGGAGTTATAACATTCTTGCCGTAATCTGCCTGCAGATGCACTGTAGGTATCTAGAAAGAGCTCAGAGACTCAAAAGAATCAGGAAATGACCACTTTCTGGGGTAGAGAGTCAGCTTGTTTTGTACAAACTGTCTGGCTTACTAAAACAGACTTGTCTTAGACTTGCCAGCCAAGCGATATAAGCTAGTGATGTACGTCTGGAAAATATTTATGATAAAAATTACGGTTGCAAAAAGAATAGCAAGTAAGTAGCTGATCCAGCTGGCATGCAAATTGGGCACAATGTTTATCAGCAAAAATATGTTCATCAGCACTACCACCTAGTTCTTCTGGAGAACAGTAGGTACTCAGGGATCTTCATGACCATTAAGCAGTTGAGTTTCCTGCAGTCCCAATAATAGATATTATTCCTGTCTTAAGTAAAACAGGAGAGGGTGTTTAACCACCTATCATACCGTTTGACACAGTGACATCAGGGCTTTTGCCCTGACACACTCTGAGATGGGAAGTGAGGCACTTACAGCCTTTGACTTCAACTGGTACTTCATCACACAGTGCAACACCTTCAGACTTCATTGAGCCCCTGGCGCTGTGTAGAACATGCAGCAAAATCAACATTATTGGAAAACAGAGCAACTGGGCATCATTATAAAGGTAAAATGCACGCTCTCTGACATCCCTCCTCTGCCTAAGCAAGCTCTGCAGGTTAATGGAGACATGCTGCAGTAGCAAGTTGAGTTGCAAAAGGGACCTCCCCAGACCAGTGCGTGCATGGCAATGCCAGCCTGCGCCGAGTGGGCACTATGCAGGTGCAAAAAGGCTGGATAGAATCGGAATGGACAGAAAAGTCCCAGGACAGGGAGGTTTCATGTGGACATGGCAGTCTGCGTGCCCTGCTGAAACTGCTCTTCTGCGCATGGGGGGAGGAGGAGGAGGAGGAATAGGAGGGAGGCCCACCTCTGAGAGGTGTTAGGAAGGCAATGCTGGGTTAAAAACAAGGCAGTGCTATCAGGAGCTGCTGGCTCCAAATGTCCTGTGGCTCTGCCTGTGCCTGGGGCTCCCTGGCGTGTCCCAGGGCTTCCCAGAGCCCCCTTTCTGGGGTGAATGCTCTGCTGCCCACAAGCACTGCTGAGTTCCCACTGCTCGTGGGTCTCCCGCCTCTACACAGTCACCTGTTTTCACAAAAAAGAGCTGCCCAAAGACAGGCTGACACAGCATAACTAGAGAAACTTATGTTTCCTTGGGAAACCAGGCTAGTAACAGCCTGGTACGGACCCATAGTCTTCCGTGGCTTTTGAATAAAATAATTAATCTAGGAATTACTGTATTAGAGAACACCTTAATATTGCTGAGGGAAGAGAAACCAGCTCACAGCCATCTTCCACATTACCGTGGGAAGGTTGAAGGCAACGTCTGGTGAGATCTAAAACAAACAGGATCTGCTTCAGCATCTGCCCTTTCCAGAAATGTCCTGAGACCCACTCTGCCAGCAAAGCCCAGCAGAGCATTCATGCTCCCTCACTAGCCCAGCAGACCCCAGTCACACTAGTTTTTCACTATAGGTTTTCCAGCCCTGTGACGATCCTACATTAGACTGTTTTAAAAGGGCCAGATAACTATGAGTTATGATTTGGCTCTAAATCCATAAATGCTGTGTTCAGTTCCTTGATGGGCAAGGTCTGTTAACGTGACCCTGTTTCTGGTACTCCCCCCCATTCCTGTAATACAACAGAAAGAAAACCTCCCTGGCCATCTGATTTCATACAAACATTACTTCTTTGTCTCAGCACAGCTTGGCCAGCTTTGGGATCCAAGACCAGCTTTGTGCCCACCCTGCTCAGGCTTTCTAGAAATGACTTTGTTCCAGTGCAGGTCACTCAGACTAGGGAATAACTGGAAACTTCAGTGTTTATTAGTTTTCATTTTCAGCGTTGAGTGTATTTTCAATGTTGACTCACAGAGTGATTTTTAAAGGAATAATTGCTTCCAGATGTCATGCATATTTTGCTCTGAAGGAATACTGCAATCTTTGTTAAGGTTACAGAGCTAGAAAGCCTGTTTTCCCCTATCTGAGTGGCTCTCTTGAGAGGACTTGGGAACACTTGTGCCCTATGTGGATCCTACAAATGCAGAAGGTCTCTGAAAGACATGCTTAGTTGGTATGACACTCTTCATAAAGCTGAAATGTTGAGTGTGCACCCATGAGACAACTTTTGGTTTGCTTTGTAGTGAGGACATTGTGTTGGGGTGTTGCAGCAAGGCCCTGTCAAAACCAGACATTCCTAGAAGACCTAGATCTCCAATTTTACAGGAACATCCTTGGACCAGATGCAAGCATACTTCTGATGATGCCAAGTCCTCTTTGACTTCAGTGTGCAAAGGCTGGAAAGGATAGAAGTTCTTGAGAAAGAGGCATGGGGAAAAAGGAAAGCTCTGCCACTGGGGACATGCTCAGTCTTGACTGGTATTAATTGCACTTCTTTAGTCAGCTAATTTCTTGGCTTTCTCTCTCACTCTTATGTCCATGCATATCAGGGTAAGGTAAAGAATTTACAGAAAATGGTTCAAAGATTAGGTCAGAGCACAAAAGAAATACAATTTTATCCCTTCTGGGAATCGGTAGTTATGTTATCCAAACTTTGAGAGCATGCTCTAAATTATTCCTGAGCAGCTTCAAAGTTGCAGCTGTTTGGGTGCTGTGCTTACAAAAGCTGTGCTCTGTCATACTATGTATTACCTAGTGAAGGCTCCTGAATCTGTTATCCTGAACTTCCAGTTCCAGAAAGCATTATTCCCATAAACATAACAGCTTGTTGAAAGGCAGATGTGTTCTACACATCTGGCACAACGTATGCATGAGCAAGATTTCATGCAAGGCCCGTTAAGTGGAAAGAAGGATAGGAAGAGATCACCTGCTCCAGGACACGTTGAGAAAGCATATTTTGGACACAGATCAGCTAAAACACTCATACCGAGATGAAAATCACTGATGGAGACAGAATAGTTGCAGTTTGTTGTCTGTGAAGTCCTGCAAGTTTTCTTATTTACAAGGAAACTTTGTACAGCACCCAACTAGGGTTGTTGCAAGTTGCAGGTAAAACCTGAGCAGCTGAAAGTGAAATGTGGCAGCTTTAGGGGAAAAAAAATCTGGGTTTAAGTTGATAACAGAGAGCTTTAAATGCACCATTTCAACCTTTCCGCAATGGAATGATCCATTTTCTATTTTGAAAACATTTTTTAAATTCTATGAAATACAGTAAAATCCACTATGCATCATTTGATTAGCAAGATTTATGAAGTTTTCTCTGGTTTTTTTCCATCCTGTATCAAGAAAAAATACAAAATTGAAACCTCTCCACAAAATGAAAAATTAAATGATCTCATTGCTCTACAACTAAGTGGGCAGTGTTGAAAACTACTGTCCTAATAACACAGGACAAGACTGACAGCACTAAAAAAAGGGCTAGAAAAAAATACAGCTAGAAATAAACTGTCCTCTGCATCAGAGCACTCCATAATAGGTAGGAAAATATGTTCCTTTTCCTACAGAAATAGATTATACAGAACACCATCATTCTCTGTTCAACACCTACTTCAAAATGGCCCAAGAAGCTGTAATACCTAAAATAAGAAAACAACCAAACTTGTGTCCGTGTTCAACAAACTCCAGATTTCATTCTAACACTATAGCATATAAACAGTTAGTAAGTACATGCTAAAATTTATTGAAGAATGCAAGGAAACACAGGTTTTACTTAAAGGCTTAACTGGCTACGTCCCAAAGATATCCAGGAGAGTTTAAGTCTGTGTTTAAGAGATTTCTTGAATAGGCCCAACTAATTTTAGTCGAAGGCATGCAAAGCTGAAGCTCTGCAAAACTTATAATACCGATGGGAGGAGCTCGTAGTCACCAAATCTGCACATCTGCACTTCTAAATGCACTTAGTATTTGGCCCTCTGAGCACTGAACAACTGAAATATTAATAGACTTTGAGAGATGATATGCTAAACATTCAACCAGTTGATTGTATCAGAGAATTATTGCAGATGGTGGTAGGGCCACCTGTTATCATGAGCTGCCTGGTATGTCCCATCACATTCTCCTATTTTCAACTGTTTATAACTTTATCAAGATATAGCCACATTTTTTGATACCAGTATAATGCAATTAGATATTTCTTTGCAATCAACAAAGACCTCTCAGTCATTACAAAGACATGATTCTGAAACATACTGTTTTGCCCAGGTTGAAGTTGTCCACAATTTTACCTGTTTTGTTGAAAAGTTCTATTGCTTCCAAAATATTAAAGCCTGGGACTGGGATGGGGCACAGACTACCACAGCGAGGAATGCCCTTTTTGGCACCCCCGCTAACATTATCCCAGACCTGATCAGGCCATGAGCCTGGTGAAAAGCAATGACAGTTCATACAGGTCCGAGAGGCAGGGCTACATCTTCTGACATCCAGCTGCACTGGCACATTGCACAGCTTCTGTATACAGCATAGCCACTAGCCTTGTTGTAATGCACAATACAAGGGATTGAATTTACACAGGTCATAATTTAATCTGATTCTTTTCATTCTGATATTCCCCAGTGCTTGGGTGCTTAACTTCACAATCTTCAAGTTCTGTAAGTTATATTAGGACATGGTATGAAGGACACCAAGACACCCACAAAGCCTTCACACAAAAGTATTTAAAAAAAAACCAAACAAACCACCGTGCCATCAAAACATTCCTCTAAATATTTGCATTTTAACTAAAAGCAATACAAAATAAGTGTAAGGATTAGTCTGCAAAGACAAAACAATTTCCTTTTCCTTAACAGCTAAATGAGCTACACATCAGGACAGCCCATGTTGACCATGGCTCACGCTTGCATAACAAGCACTTGCTCTGCATTAGAGATGCTTCCACAAGGTCCCATAAGCAGAAGCAGTGCCAGTACTGTGGCTCAGTACTGGGGATACACATTTCTTTTGCACATTTTAAATCATACTCGGTACTATTTATTTATAGCTGCACTAACAGGTGTTATTGCAGCAGCTGGAAGAGATGCTAGGTAAAGACCCAAATCAAATTAATGGTTAGGCTCACTTTAAAAGTAAATCTTCACTTTAAAACAGGACTAAGTCTTGACAGTGCCCAAATCTTGCCATGTGACTAATTTCAAGCGGCAGAAATCCTGTAAGATCTGATATTTCGCAAGATTTCCCATCCACATGCCTTCCAGCTTGAGAAGTAATTCAGAACCACAGCTACAGGCATGTATCCAGCCTCAAAGATACAACATGGATTAATCTCTACTTTAATTCCCCTTTCTCTTCTGCTGGGTATTACAAAGCACAAGTTTTTGGCTTTGAAGCTTCTGACGTTATCACTCTAAGCTTGGGGTCAATACCTCTTGGTTCAGTTGAGAATGAAACACTTAACGACCTTACCTAGCAATTAGCCTTCCCTGCTCTTCTGACTTGCGTGAAGAACGAGGCATTGCCCTGCACGGCCCACATGGATCAGCAGTACTGGCAGCTGGTGGAAAGCAGAGATCATTGTCCTTCAGGGGTGATGTCCCTCTCTCCAGCTGTGACCTCCAGAGTCCTCTTCTCACTGCACCGGGACATCTCAGAAATGCTCTAAACGTGTTTGCTAAGGTAGAAGCAGTCATTTTGAGGACAAGTTTGAGCACTGCAAGACCACCAGGTCAAACCATTGACATCGTCAACACTCAGACACCTGTTAAAATGAACAATACGGAGTTCCGTATGCTGGCACTTCATATTCCAGCTGAAGACTGATAGCACACCTTTAAGTATCCTTTGATACAGTATAATAGCAGCTTGTTTAGATCAAGTTAGTTCGTGATGGGGATTAGATCTTTTTTATATGATGCAGGACACAATGGAACTTCAAAAATCTGTCGAAGCCTCTAAGCTTTTCTTCTGCAACACAGTAGATAAAGTTGTAGAGGAGCCTAACAGTCCCAAGGATGTGTCAGTGATTCAGTGCACCGCACTCTGAGCAAATATGCCTGGCGGATGATGCATACCAGTGCTCTGACAACACCCCCACCCGTGCAGCACGCTGCCATAAGGCTCATTTCCCCAAGGACATGGCAAATGACATTTCCTGCAAGTCTCTTTGGATTCACCTCTGGGCAGGGACCGCTTCTTCTAGCACGTTTCATACGACAGAGGTTTCTGAGCCCAAGAAGCAGCCCTGGTTTGGCTTCCTGGAATTACTCGGCAGCCCCCTGGAAACCTCTGGCAGAGACAGAAGCCTGCTTTTCCTGACACCATCCAGCTGCGAAAACCAGCATCCCCTCCGCAGTGCTCCTGCAGCCCTGCCTGGCCCCGAAGCCTTTGGGCAGGGCCTCCGCAGGCAGCAGCCCGCCTCTCATTCATCCCCTGAGCTCCAGCAAAAGGTGGTGGGAGCAACTGGGGCAGGGGTGGGAAGCAAATCTGTGACTCTGTAGGAGAATGCTGTGCCATCCACAGAATAGAATAGAGTATTTCAGTTGGAAGGGACCTACAATAACCATCTAGCCCAACCATCTGACTAAAACTGCCTGACATATAAAATACTAAGCAGCAGCCCTATTTCTGATATCTCCTCACTTTTAAGCCTCAGAACTTGCAATTGAACCTACTCAAAGAGTAAGTTTGCATGCGTAATTTATTAGATTATTTGCAGTCTTTCTCGCTGCTGGAGGGTGAACTTGATGTCCTTGAATCCTGATACTTATAAATAATTAAGGACACAGCAGAACTCTTCACTAAAAACTATTGCAGCCTTTTCCAGAACTGATTTCTAACCCTTTCCAGGACAGCTGCACAAGTTAATATAAAAAAAAATAATAATTATGTTGATCCATATTTTGTAACTTGCCAGCTGCCTGCTAGGCCAGTGGCATGCGTGGTCCCAGTACGGAGGGCAGCGACTCAGCCTGCCTGGAAGACCCAGGTCTCATGGGTGCCAGTGCCTGCAGCAGTAGCTGGGGAAGGACCATCTCCCAGCTCAGCCAAAAGCACGCAGGGACTCACCAGTCTGGCCACTGGGAGGAGATGGGTGGTGCAACAGGGAGGCTCCTGCACCCCAAGTTTGGGATGGGCGAGGAAGGAAAGCACAGCATGGCTGAGCTGGAGGAGCTGATCACCTCGGCCACCTCCACCCCTCTCGTTAGTTACAGCTCTGCACCTTCCCCTCCCCTGTAGTTGATAACAAGAGGTAACGATGGGCACCTCAGGGAAACGGTTGGCCGTGCTTGAAGGAGCAAGCTGGTGGGCAGCAGTTTCAATAAGCTGACTTACCAAAAAAACCCTAGAAAGGGCCAGCAGTGAGACCCCAATGTCAAAAACGCCTGCTTCCCTTCTAA
Source organism: Pandion haliaetus (assembly GCA_013401275.1). NCBI lineage: Eukaryota > Metazoa > Chordata > Aves > Accipitriformes > Pandionidae > Pandion > Pandion haliaetus. The sequence goes on along the minus strand of VYZV01007281.1, from coordinate 114,590 downwards.
GAGTGCAGCCACTCTCATGCTTTTTGTCCTCTTGCTTTGCATTTGTCCTGTAATCAATCCGTCACCTCCATCTACTTCAAACCGAATGTGCCAAGTAAATATGAAGATTATTAGAAAACTTTTTTTTTCCCCCTAGAGCAAATTAGGCAGCTGGAGGTTATACTGACAAGCCATTACCAGGCATAATGCAAAACAGTTGGCTGCACACACAGCCACGCAATGTTTTGCTGGGCTGATACAGCAAAATCAAGGAACTTGTGCCTTGCACCCAGCTGCAAATGCCAGAGAGGCTCCTGAATGCCACCAATTTGACAGCAACTGTCACACCAGAAGAGCTGATCCTCCCAGACAGTGGAAGTGCACAATTAGGTCACGTTAAACATTGAGAAAATACCACAGCGGTTCCACATGCCAACTAAAAGTGAGTGACATTGGAAAACAGCTCCTAGCTGGCAAAAGACATCCCAGCATCGGTACGTATTTTCTGCTAAGAGTTTACGGATGAAGACCGCGGGTCCAGAAGTATGAGCAATCGCCCAAGCAGAGGGAGTCACAACGTTTTCCCATGAGGCGGTGAAGCGAGACAGCCAAGTACCACACGCAGGCGGGTTTATCCGTCCTGGGAAGTTGCCACTACCTCTGCATCCACAGAAGCAGAGGCTGGGTACCCCTCTCCTCCACTGCTCATTTTGATGCATCCCCAGCTCCTTCAGAAGGGTTTCCTTTATGGTCAGAATGAACAGTGATGCTCACGGCTGAGGCTTCAGGCTTGGGTAGGATTTTTTCCTGTGTACAGCACCAATCGTAGCGACTGGAGCTCCTAGCCCTACCACAGTAAGATGTCTTTATCATTGCACCCCCACACTACAAAGCCTGTCCTTGGCCGGAGGTGGACTAGGGAGAAAAGCACAGACTTCCTACAGAAAGCCTTTTGCATCCTGTCAGCATCACCTAATTACGCTCAGTTGATTTCAGTCTTGCAAACCTGAAAGATAGTTGTTGTTTTGGCTATCAGCTCTGCCACAGGTAACAGGCATTCTGTCACATGACATTTGGTGCTCACCACAAAGTAATTGTGCTGAAAGACTTCTAGGCCATTGCCACGCCGGTGGTAATTATTGAAACCATTAATAAAAGGGCTCTAGGCAGGACCTCAAAAAGAGGACAACGCTGTACAGGGAGACAAAGCACTAAAAGCTACGGACTTCAACACTGTGGAAAGTGTTGTCTGTGTATTTTACTCCCGTGTACCTTGAAGTTATCTGTGGACTCTGTTGATTACAAAAAACATGTTTAATTTTGCCTGTGATCAAACACGTGCCCACGATGCAGCAGCAAGCAGCGCACCTCAGGGAAATGTCACACAGTTTTGGGGACGGTGAGTGGGCAGCACAGCTCTTCAGCACATGAATTAACACCACAATTCCTCAAAAGTTTCCATTTTGTCCATTTCTTTTTCCGTAGAGACATTAGCCGTCACGATCAGCATTCCTGTCGCAACATCTCCTCTGTGTGCGTCCTCACAGAGCATCCCCATGGTTCACTCCCAAACTTAAGAGCAGGGCTGTTCTTAACACTTCGAGGTCAGCAGCTGAAAAGCGTCCTTCAGCCCGGGCCAAAAGCAGCATCTCACGCCCAAAGCAGCCACCAGAGGTTGTGTACACACCAAGGTGCAGCCAGCGGCATGCTCAGGAAGCACCTCCTGAGGTTTTGCTGCCGCTGCGGTACCCCTGAGCAGGGTCCGAAGGCCCAAAGAACCACGCTGACCGCTTAGAGGAAACAACCAACCTCCGAAACATCTTGAATCGGGAAGCTTAACTCAGGCCCCAGCCCAGAGCAAGTTAAAGTTGCTGGCGTCACGACACCCTCATAAATCAGATTCGATAGGGGCTGCCGGGGCGCAAGACCACGACGCTGCGCTTCATCTCCGCGGAGGGCGCGGGGAGGTGAACTCCCGCCCTAACTTTCCTACCGCCCGCAGCAGCAGCAGCGGCGGCGGCGGCGGCGCCGTCCAGCGAAGCCCCTCCGCTCCCGCCCGGCCGGCCGGGGCGGGGGGGGGGGGAAACTGCCGCTCTCAGAGCCGCGCAAGCTCCCTCTCGCGGCTGTTCGCCATTTCGCTGGGAAGGCGCGGAGGACTCTGGGAGCTGCCGCCTTGCGCCCTCCGAACGCGGCAATGCCAAGACGCCCGGCCCCGGCGCTCCCCCTCTGACGGGGCAGCATGGCCGCCGCGGGAGCACCCCCCGGCCGGTTTTGCCTCCTGGGGGAACGGCGTCCGTCCCCCTGGCCCCGGCGCCAGCAGATTAAGTGGTAACCGGCGTCCAGTGAACCGTGGGGCGGTGAGTGAGGAGGGCGTGCTGCGCTGGAAGACGAAAAGCGAACCGAAAGCTCTGCCCCAAGTTGTAGGCTAGTCTATGGAGAGCAAGACCTTGTCAAAACCCACCTTTCGGGAAATGGCTCGGGACAATTCAAAAGGCAGATCCTAACCTGGGGGAAGACCTGGGACAGAGGAGCCTGAATAGCCGACGCCTGGCAAAAGCAGACGAAAAGCAGGTTAAGCGGTTGAATTCACTTCTCTTTAGCGTAACTTTTCCTTTTTAACTCACCGCGCCATCTTCACGGCCTCAGCCTGCTCTGGGGTATGCGCAGTAGTTTAATTTGAGATCTGATCAGGAACACAGGACACACATCTGCTGTAAGCGCAGCGCTATGTTAGCGTAGCACAGCGAGTTAAGCCCAGAATGCCTCCAGCCCACAGACACTCAAGAAAATCTAAGGTTTCTTTGCTGTTCGTGCCATTTTCTCAGGCTGTTCGGCAAAAGTTAGTGGTGGCTGTTTTTTTAAAATCAAAGGAGTAGTGAGAAAATAACTTTGCAGCATATTGGGCTAGCAGATTGTTCAGACATTGAACAGTGACAATAAAGCCTTTACGGTCCTTTGATTGACATATATAATGAATGTAGCTGTCAAACTTTTGTGCAGCAATTTTATTTTGCACTGACAAGCTATTTCACTGGCCAGGGTTTTGCATAAGGAGTAATTCACATTGTTGTGCTGCTGCTATTTACAGAGGACAGTGGCATCACTACAATATAAATATTAATATCCAAATTTCTTTTGAAATACGTAATTCTGTAGGCAACATATACTACGTGCACATCTTGATGCAGGGAAAGAGGCATTGTTTTGCAGAGAGAAGGGGGCCTGGAGCTGCTGGGGATTGTTGTTCATTCACTGATTCATTATGTGCCTTTGAAAAGGCACTTAGTCATTCTGCAGTTTAATGTTCCTCTCTCTAGAGTGGAGAACAAAGCCCCAACACAAACTGCACTCACTGTTATCAGTCAGAGTGGCAGAGGTCACAGAGACGGCGCAAGGTCAAGGGGCTCCTCTGAGCAGCCCTTGTGTGCACGAAGCCCAGAGGCACACTCAGGATGGCCGTGCTCTTCTGAAGCAGCTCCTTTCTCCTACCAAAGCAGTGGCAGGGTCAGTCTGGGCTACCTAGCACAGCAGTCGCTGCTTGCCCATAACCTTACGTCGGTTATGAGCAATAACTTGCCATGAAACCACTAGCCTTAGAGAAAACAGGCAGAAAACAACTGAGCAGGCAAAGCAGAACAGAAAGGAGGAAAAAAAAAAAAAAAAAAGATACATAAGCAAGGATGACTCTCACAATGCATTTGCTACGCAGTCAAGCCCACGAGCGGGCTACGTATCTAAAGGTAGGAAATACAAAGACATGTCCAGTTCCCTGGGGAAGGGTAAGCAACTTCTGAAATTGTCTTTGGAGGCTATTATTAGCCCCGCACTAACTAAAGTCACAGTGTGTGATCATTGTATCCATAAAAGAGATATTCACAGCTCTCCAGATAGTAAAAGTGCTGGGCCCATGCTCTGGTACCAGCATTGTTTGAGAAAACTGCTGTGTAGCAAGTGAAGTTATGGAAAGGACTTGCACAGCACAGACTTGGAAAGGGCACGACAATTCAGCTTGGGGTGCTGAGGTCAGTAGGCATATCATTTTTTAAGAGTGTAATAGGTTTTCTTTGTTCAGTCATTCATTTATTCATTTTCTTTTTAAAATACCAAGAAATTCTAGAGACGGAAACTTCACCTCTACCCCCAAAATAATAGTATTGTCTCTGACAAAGCCAACTTGGGAAGGGGTGCCAAAGCATTTCACAGTCCATTTATGTACCAAAGCATTATATATACCCAGGAAGGAGAACAGGAGCTTTATGTCATTTTGCCTCAGGTACTAAAAACAGAGAAAGGAGCCAGGGCATAGAGCAGAGGGAGGGAGCCTTGTCCTCATTCACATTACAGCAATGTAAGGCTTCAACCCAAAAGATATAACTATATGGTGAAACATCCATGGGGGTCACTCTTGTTTGGCACAGAGGGGTTCTGCAGATGGACTTCCAAGGTGGGAAATGAGCACCAAGGTGGCAATACAAATGACTTCAGGCCGAACTCCAAGACATACTTATAGATTCCACATACAGACCCAGCCTTAAGCCCAGGAGTGATAAAGGTGGGGAGGAGCAAGCCTGGGTGGTTTAATGGGCAGATTTAAGCACTTCAAGGTAGCTGGAAGCAGCATTGATGCTTGTGGGTCACTGTGTTCACCATTTAAGACGAAGGTACAAAACACACGGCCACAGGGATGTTCCTCACCGGCTTCAAGCTGACAGCTTCTTAAAAGCAACACTTGTTGGTTGGAGTTGGTTTGCCAGCTGGCAGTGCCACGTCCCCTCCCTACTGCAGTGGTGCTCAGCCTTCCCCAGTGTCAATGACAGAAAATGGCACGTTACTCAGCTTGGCCAAGTTTTAGCGCTGAGAATTTGATTCCAAACAGTTCGGCATCTGCTTTAGCCAAAATAGTTCAGCCATTTCCAGGAATATTAAGGGAAAATATACTGCTTGGCACATGTTAAATAAATCCAGACAACCTTTTATATGAGGATCTCTAGCTTCAGAAGGGGAATTTTGAAATTTGGCAGAGAGGTGGCCTTTGTGGTAGAAATGTGTCTATCCCTATTAAAATCTACCCAACTTTGGCCAGATTACAAAACAAAGAAAAACTGCAGTTAAGGGCTCAGTAAAGGATTTTGAGAATGGCAGTTACCTGCTATTTCTGCTGTGGGCAAGAGGTCCCTTATCTCCTGCAGAGCCACAGGAGCACAGCGCACTTTGAGCTGTGAAAGAGGAGGACAACACAAATCTATTGCAGCAAGTGGCACAACTAAAAACCAAGGAGCTTGGGAGCAATGAAGAGACGTGGCCTGGAGCCCTGCCAGGAGGAAAGACTGACTGGCAGAGAAAAGACCAAAAGAGACAGAGATTTGTTTCGAAATGGCTCTGCCTTTGGGAGCTATCAGGGACAGAGGAAAAGGGAGGGAAGATGGAAAGGGATGGGGAATAGGACTGGCTAGGGATGGAGACCTGGACTTGCAGAGGTGGAAGAGGAGGCGAGGCACGCAAGAAAGGGGTTTGCTTTCTGCCAGCCAGCAGCAGCATGTGCTCACCCATAACCTCGGCTGGTTATGACTGCACAGCCCCTCCATGGCTGGATAATGAAGGTATGGAGCCAAGGGTGGGCTGGAGAGACCAGCATTTCCATCTGACATCTCCATATTTTTCCACATTTGATTGAATTTCAATGTGAAACAAGCCCAAACTTCTGTGACGATTTTTTAGCTGATAAGAGTTGAGGAAATACTGACTCTCGCTTCTCGTGAAACAACTGTGCTCACCCACCCTCAGAGGGCCAACGAGAGCAGCAGTTTCCACCGGTGGCTGGAGGACCCCCAGCACCTCTGCCCCACCAGCCAGGCGCTGCCGCTCCTTGGCCGGCTGGTCCCTGTGACAGCCCGAGCCTGAGTCTGATACACCACAGCCCCGTCTGCCACACAGCCCCGGTTCAACCTCAGCACCATGAGTGCTGAGCAGGCAAGGGGACCCTGCAGAAAACTTAACTGCGACCAAATAAATCAGGGCAATTACAATACACGGAGGCACAGCTGGAAGAATTAACATCAAACTGACAATCTCATTGCTGACATCTCCTAATAATGAAGGCTTGAAAGTGCAGTCTCAGTAAAACTCTGTAAATGAGGTTTGAGTGCAGTATAGTGAGAGTTTCTGGAAGAAATATGAATATAGGCCCTCATTCTGCAGTTTCACAAACCCAAACCCTTGCATTCAGGTGCCATCTCACTGACTTTGCTGCAAAATCAAGGCCATTTGCTTTGAAAGCACAGGCAAGAACATCTGTTCAAACTGATGTTTTGTAACTGTATTCATTAATTATCCAAACAACTCTTCCTATGTCATAGAAATACAATTTGAGGACTGGCAGATAAATGCTCTTGCATTTAAAAGGGAGAAATCAGTATTTGCATTGTATCTGTGGCATGAATGGGACTGATGGTCTATGAGGAGGTGGGCTGCAGGGCTCCCATTCATCTCTTACAAATAGGGGTTAAGAGGATTTACAGATTTACAATGAAAGCACTCACCCGCTTGATAATGTTGCAGTATTTCAGTAATTCTTCAGTCTTGGCTTATGGAGAAAGGACAAAGCCAATCAACCTCCATCTGAATAAGCATGTTAAGTAGAGTTTATCTAGACCAAGCTGTTCCTTCACCACCACCCCCAGGGATTTACAGCCCCCCACACCAACACAACGGTTTCAAAGCAAGCAGAAAGATCTATGGAGGAAACACATGAAGCAGCCATCGGACAAAACCTCCCCACCTTTCACAGAAGGGTATCTTTTCCGTGATCTTCAGCAGACTATGCAGTCCTTTCCTGTGGGACCTCAGAAGTCATTTTCCACGTACAGAGAGCTGGCATGTCAGCATCACCCTAGAGAACAGTTTCAGCTCATTAACTGCTGCTAGGAAAAGAATCATCATTCCTTTTACCAAAAAATTCTTGAGTGGCTACAAAGGAGGAATTGAAGGAAAAGTTAACATACCTCTAAACTCCTTTCTTCAGGACACATCCACTGTTCCCTTTCCTCACCCACAAAGCAGGAGCAACACCAGAACTTCAATATATATATATATACACTTCAGTATATAAATGCACTGGAAGTGCAAGGTCTGGTTAAAGCGCGGCAGAGGGACTCAGCGATGCTCTCGTTCTTGTGGGAGAGGGGAGCCGTTCCTCCTGCAGAAGGCCAAGGCTCCATGCAGTCTGCAAAAGGCACTCGGCAAATATTTTTGCTTTGCCAGACTCAAGTGCTTGGTTAATGATTCACCCTAAACAACCAGGCAGGGAACTAAGGCAAGGAGTAAGAGGGCTTGCTCTCCTTCCATGTATTGGCTGCATTAAGGAGAAAGAGCTTGATGTGGAGCCATTGCAAGAGAGAAACTTCACACCTGAAGGTGCTGCAGTAAATTCTTCTCGGGAGCATGAATCGGGTTTACGTATCAGAATAGTAGGTATGGCCGGACCTAAGGAGTCAACCCAGCAACACATGGAGCTTCTGTTATTTTTCAGTAGCAGAACCCAGATCCTTTACACAGTCATTGCCTCCCGAATGGGGAAACTGAGGCATATAAAGCACATTGGGATGACTTCCTGATGGGCAACTGAAGAGCCACAGGCATAGCTCAGATCTCCCCCACCCCAGGCTCAGAGCGTCTGCAAAATCCTTCTTTCCTCTTATGCCTCTGAAAACTGTCTGCACGGTTAAGGCAACATGGCTAGCCATTTTAGAGGGCATTTCAAGAAAATGGCATGCTTGTTGTTTACATGTTTTTGCCCATGAGACAACTTCGATATGCCTTGTGAAACACACGCTTTCATAGAAATCCAAGGAGGAAGACCACATAACCAAGAACAGTAAAATATCTTTCTGTTTGGAACAGACAACTTTAGCAAGACTGTTTTAATGGGAAGAGGATTTGGTAGGTATTTTAAAATGTTGGCAGCAGTTTTTGCTAGATAGAATTTTATTATATCATATCATTCATCATACAGATTGCTAATCTACAAAACCCATCATTTCAGACCCAGCAAAGACCATACTAACGTTACAGAAGTCCTATGAAGTCCTATGATTTCCATGTGCAGTTTGGGAGACAGTGGCACGAGGTCAGGCCACTTTCGAGTGTAGGATCTCCCCAGTACTTAATTCTTCCAGGTGACACACACTGTGCCACTTGGCTGTTTGAAGGACAGCTTGAGCTATTACGATGCTTCCACAAAGGACTGCACAGAATGACCATGCTCTCCTTCCCTTTTAAGAGCTGCTTAAGCAGATAAGTGATTCCATGTTCAGTAACTAAAATTAAGATTCCTTCTGCCCCTAGCCTTCTGCAAGAACGTGGCTATTCTGCTTGAGAAACCACATCCTGCTCTGCATCATATGTGGATGGCACTGTGTCAAAAGAGAGCCCAAGTTCAGCAGTCTTCCAGGACTGCTGCTGATCTCTTGAGAGTCCACAGCAAACATTTCTTTGCAGTCCCAACAAGGGGGTCAGATCTGACAAGCTATAAAATTTCACATCACCCAGGAAAATGTATCGGACTGACTTTTTAACCAAAGCAGATGCAGGGGTGTGCTTATGGGCCAAATATACTCAGCATCCCCTAGGAAAAAAATATGTATCTCTCCCACTCAGACCTTTTGTCCAGGTGGACAACTATTGTCCATGTTTTCCTAGGACTTCTGTGTGTCCAGCAGTGGTTGGAACTACCATGCAGTAAATCCACTCAGGCTTACCAGAAAACTAGGAATCCAAGGCACACGTACACTGTAGTGCACATACCCTGCCTCTGCTGAGGATATTGTAACACTTTTGGAAAGTCTTACTCCACATATTGTTCAGGGCTGCCCAGTGGATTTACAGAAGTCTGATCCTGCTGGAAAACAGGTCCTGCTGAGTAGGTACAATTCACACACATACAGTCAAGGACCTCCCAAGGCATCAGATAACACATGTAGCACCTGGGCCACATTCCCAGCTTAGCCAAGGGAGATTTGACGTTTCTTGGATAAAGCCCTGTATTTGCAAATTCAAACAGATATTAGTACAGACAGTAGTAGCACTATAGAGTCTGTTTTCAGACCCGATGTCTTGAGATACCTTCAGACAGTTCTTTCCCCACCTCCTACATGCCTCAGCACATAAGAAAATCAGGCTGAAGTGCCTGACTTCTGCCTTCGGCCAGCTGGTTTGCACAGAACTAGTGCTTTGCAATCGAGCATCTCCCAGAGCACTAGCAGCTGGCCTCCAGTGCTGCTGACATGGATGGGCAGCAGGGTGGACATTCATGTTGGCACCACAGTGACTGATCCCCTGGGTCCCACCACGCTTCACTTAGAGGAAGTCTCATGGATATTTTGACTTGAAGGTGATCATCCCACCTGATGAAGTCAGCAACAGACTGAGGGTCAGGCTCAGCTCCCAAGCCTGTGCAAACATCTGCTGGGAATCAGGCAAATGGGATTTTGCTGTAGAGAAGTAGTCTGATTTTGAGGTCTTCCTTAGCTATCAGTAGAAGAGCAAGCCTTCGACGCACAGGCCGAGGCATCACATCACAAGCAGTCTCAGTCAAACATGCCTATTTATGGTGGCAAGTTAAAGGTGCTATGACTCAGGTGCCTGAAGAGGGATCTCTAATAATACCTTCCAACTACATGTAATATGTAAATACGCTATGTGGGCAGGAAATGTATGAAATAAGAAGGCATTTATTATAATTATTTTAAAGGAACTTAAAAAAAATATATTTAAGTGTTTAAACTTTATTTACAGCATGGCAATAGCTACTGGGAAGAGAGCTGGAAGTAGATAACCTTCTTTTCCCCAGCTTTCTTCCTGGCTACTTGGCAACATCAGGTAAACTCCACATTTCTGCCTCAGTTTCTTTATTTTTACAGCCACACCAGGCAATACTTAGCTGTTTAATAAACTGATCTGAGTTCTGCTGATGGAAAGGAATTTATAAAGCCTGGTGAGATTTATAACAGTATAATACAAGGGTATTTAAACTGTGGCTTCTTCTGACAAAGTGGACAAAATTCCTGGATTTCTTGGTTGGTGTTTATAGCAAATTAACCTTCTGTGAAAAATGCTAGAGTGACAGCAGCGAGGAGCAGAGCAAAGAGGCAGAAGCAGCTCATAGCTCTGCACAAAGAGGGTGAGCAGCAGACGTGGGAATGGTCCTGAGGCCTGCGGGTGCCCTCAGGAGCGGGTCCAGGGCGATGCTAGTGACTCATGCAATGGCCCGCGTGTGATGTGCATATCTGTCCTCTGTGCTGTGGAGTCAGATCACCACACATGCCCATTGCTGGCCAAGCCATGGCTCCTCGGGGACAGCCCGCTCCTCTGTCACCAGCTCTGGCTTGGGAGCATGCAACATAGGATATGCCTATGCAGACTCCAGGAGATCCATCTAAAACAGCCACAACATAGCTGCTTGACCAGAAGGGGACTTTCTGATAACAGAGCAGAGGATATTCAGGAGAATTTTAGAACTGTTTCTTTTAAGAGGGGTTTGAACCTAAGGGATGGTTTGAACCTAAGGGATTTTTTTGGACAGTGACTCATGGTGCCCAGTGCACAGCTGGAGCAGGACTGCACATACAATTACAGTTATTAAAGTCAGCCAGCTATAAACAACCACCGCTTCAAAGTGGGATCTGGGAAACCACAATTATTTCCCCTTCAAACTGTAGAAGAAAAAAACGCGGTATTTTTTGGTACCAGCATGCAGCAGTGTTTGCAACAGCTGTACATGTTCAACTGAAAGGGAAATTATGCTTTCTGACAAATCTAGTTCCTCATATTAAAAGTCTGGTCAGTACAAGAAGATCCATCAGCCATGAAACATATGCGTTACAGATGCAACTTTCAGTCCCTTGCTGTCAGGGCAGGCTTTAGACCAGCTAATGTAGCCACATGAAGTACCATTTAGCAAACCCTGGCATCATCTGCCCCTCCTTTCTAACTTACACAGAGAACAAAACTCACCGATAGAATTATAAATTTCTAAAGAACAAAATAAATCCATAAAAGTTGGGGACAGCAAAGAATTTGAGGAAAATAACTGTTGAAGTAAACCCTCAAATGAAGCTGAGACCCTTTGACAGCAACTGTGGCTTCAGAGTCCCAAGACATAAAGACAAGCAAAGTAAAGCAAACAAGTCTTGTGCTTGGTTCATTTCCAGACATGCATCTGGGGAACTCTTTGGATGGGGCTGGCATGAAATCTTCATGGCAAGATGACCAGTCAGAAGCTTTCCAGCAAGCACACCCAGAGAAGAATGCCATCCTGTACCTAGCCCAGGGATTCGATGGAACCATCACTGCAGAGGAGACGTCAAGGGAGAGGATTAAGAGCAAGGAGCAATCGCATCCAATGTCCTTGGGCCAGCAAAGCTGTGGTGCTCCTTGTCCAGTTGGTAACTGCCCCAACATTTCGGGTTTTAGCAGTTTTAAATAGTCAGACTGAGGTGGGGCAGGGAGGAGTAGTCTGAAATAACAGTTGTGCATGTATTATGCTCTCCAGCTTGTTCTGATAGCAAAATGGTCTCTTGTGGAGGGCTTACTACTGCTTCTACCAGCTTAAAAACCTGACTAGGTATAACAGCTACTGAGCTGGCCCTTTTTCCTCCCATCAAATTTGTCCAGAATGTGATTTTTGCCTTGCTGGAATAACACACCTGACAGGCAAAGAAAACTTGAAGCTTTGAGAAAGGCTGTTCCAAGGCGCCCACAGCAGGGGTTTCCCCAGAGTCTCTAACGAACAGCGTGGTAACAGACTGACTTTGCTGGAGCAATACACTGTGCACCCATTCAGCAGTTCCCAGCTTCTGCTAAGGTTTCTCAAAGAAGCTCGGGTGCGTGGGGATTTGAATTATCTCTGAATTTAGAAGAAAAAAAAGCTGTTATCAGCATTCAGCTCATGTAGCCACCATAACAGGGACAACAGCACTACGTCTCTGCTTATCTCCACACTTAGCAGAATATTTTCTCCTCTACCTCAAATCATTCAGCACATCTCTAGTTTAACCATTCAGATTCTGCTCTTTAAGGTATCAAGCCTGGAGACAAATATAATTTTTGTGTGATGAATTCAGTATTTTCAGGCCTCCCTGGCTTTAGGAGAGACTTTAAAAATCTGCAAATAATGCAAATTGTTTAAAAAAATTTTTTTTAAAACCTCAAACCTGAAAAACACACTATTGGGGCTTTGCGTACTCATAGGTTAGATCAGTCTGACTTCCTTCATTATCACAAACAAAAGTCAATGTAAAAATGACACATATTTTGACTATTATCTCTAGCTCTGATAGCAGGAAGGTTGTCTGGTTTAATTGATTTTTTGTTTACCTTTTACACAACAAGACACTACATTACTCTCAATAGCTTTAATGCATCTCTTCACAGATTAAACTTTTCAGGTGTTGCCATTAAGGGATATTACTGTTTCACATAGTAAATGGGAATTACAAATAGGAGATTCCATCCCAAAGTGAGTAGTCCTATTATGAATGGGAACGTGGGTATGTCCCAGTTTGCAGTCTAAAACTCTAATGTCACAGCTACTAATATATAAGTTTAAAAACAGTTTCTGAAGGTTTTGTCCTATGTATCCATTTAACGTTTCTAGGCAAAGTAAATTCCACATAAAACTTAACTAAATAGATGTAAAAAAAAAAAAACCACCAAAAAAAAAAAAGAAAAAACCCAACCAGCAAGCATCATCACCAGAACAGCATGTCTAGTCTGTTTAAATTTCAACAATCATGATATGAAAGAAAAGGCAGTGAATTACTTACACTGTTTGTCTCCATGCCAGCTTCAAAAAATGCTCCAAGTTAGTTTTTAAATATGTCTGCATTTTCAGTCATAATTATGCACATGAAGCACAGAGACACACAAGACCTCATTCAAGTGATAACACGTGTAGGTGAATTACCATGCTTCACGTTTGCGTGACCGGTTTTAATCATCTTTGTGAGGTTGAATAGCCTTTCTGTCGCACGAGTGATTGCTGGGATCATGATCAGAACTCTTTGGGGTGTGTCCTGAGGGAGAAATTTATACAATGAACAATTACCTACAACGTCCCCCGCAGCTGGTTTCACTTGTTGGAAGATGGCAGGCTGAACCTTTGGCCATCTCAATACTGTAACAGTATGAGTTGAACATGAGGTCTTTGCTGTGGCCACGCATGACTGCTTTTGACAAGCCAGGATGGCCACGTGTGCCATCCTAAAAAAGTTTGTTTGACTGTAAATACCCATGGAAGATGTGGGAGCAACAGGGAATGCCAGCACGCAATCCCAGCCAATTTGCTGAGGCCAAAGAGCGAGTTGAGTCAGCCTGTAATGCGATAATATGACAGAGGATGAGTACACAGGCAGTGTAACAGGCCACCAAATAGCACTGGGTCCCAAGCCAGATGTGGTAGGCAAGGAAGAATGGAGGCTCAAGCTTTCCTCCAGCAAATGCACAACAATAAATCTCTTATTTGCACGAGTGACCTAATGCTAACAGGGAACAAAGCACAGCTGTGTCCCTGGAGTACTGTGGCCTCACAGAGAAGGTCCGGGACGGCACGTCCATGCTGTGGGACATTGAGGAAAGAGGTGAGCATGCACCATCTGTGGCCACCTTCCCCACGTCACAGCTTCCACGCAAACAACATACAAACACACAACTCAAAAGCTGCAATAATTTGACAGGCTGGCTGACTGGGGAGCTAGGGCTGTGGGGTGCACCCCAGAAGGTAACCCATGAACACTTCACAACCCCGCACAGATAGGCTGTGCTGCGTAACCCAGTCCACCATTTCTGAGTCTCGTTACTCAGGTTCCCAAAATAAATCAAAACACCCCCTCAAAGTTTTCCCTTAAGTCCCTATTGTAAATTCATATTAATTTTCATCTCAAACAGCAGCATTTAATCACTGTAGAATAAACCAGTTAAATCAAGACAGTACACATAAATACTTAAAGCCTGCAGCTTCAAATTCCCTATTTTTAGATCTAAAAGCTACCCTGCAGAAAATTGCAGGTGACATGCCAATCCAGGTCTGGTTGGCACTTCCAGAATGTCATACAACTCAAAGAATCCCAGTCCCGCCATTTTTCCCCCAGGTTCCAACACCTGTTGACCCATCATGCACATGCTGAGCACATCGTCTAACTTTTGCTTAATGTGTGTGCTGACCAACAATAACTGCACAGTAAGTTCTAGGAGGGGGGAAGCTTGAGAGCGAGAAACTTATATGCAAAAGTACATTAGATTAAGCTGTAGAATGAAGATATACCTTCAGAAGGTTGTTCCGTACATGAAAACATTGTAAGAAAGTTTTAAACTCCTTTTGTATATTTACTGATTAGTTCACAAAGCTTTAAGTGAAGGCATTTGCTTAAAGTTTTCCAGCCTTTTCCTCATCCATGCAAAGAGATTGGTTTGGCACAGGAAAGCATACTCTCAAGTATGACTTCAGTAAGTTTAAAGATTTTCAGAAAATCAATTAATAAAAAGAAGTATAAATCTATCTGTTAAGCGACATATTTGCTATATCCCAGTTCAAATGTATCTGAGTACTCCTGCGACCATTTACACGACACTCAGTGGCATGTGCTTTGCTTACCTTGTGTCTGGAGCAGAGGGAGTGTATATATTTCCCCCTCATTAAAGCCACTCTGATTAAATGTATTTTCAGAACAGGTCAAAGTGTCATTCTTCCAGAAGCAACGTCCATTTCCACGGACTATTCACTTGGTAGACAACCCTGCTACCCCCTGGCTCTGAGCAAACAAAGTGGTAAAGTATTTTGCAGTCCGTAGGAGAGCGGTGAGCAGGGTACCGTTCTGCTGAAGTCACACCGTACCTGGAAGCCCCCACATCAGCATCACTCCTCGGTAAAGATGCAACCGCAGTTCCTCACCGAGTCCATACAAGTTGTCCAAGATTTGGTGGGTGGTATTTTAACCACATTTAATATTTCCATCCTCTTACTTTCATTATAGGTGGTGTCACAACCAGCTCTCTGGTACCACAACCTTTAGATAAAATAGCTGAGCCCTGGATTTCTGTTGCGGAAGGTCCTCCCAACCAGTTTCGTGGTGTTCAAACAGAAAAGCAAAATGTTCCTCAATATCTAAGATAAAATGGGATGAATCAGATATGGACATCTGCAGTTTTGGAAAAAACAGCATAATTAGCACAAATGAAACTCACCTCAGATAGAAAAGTAAAGCAAGTGCAAAAGGTAATTTTGTCAAGACAGAGACAGTACAGGGAGGGCCAGCTGTAAGAGCATGTATTGCTCACCCTTTTCATCAATTTGACAGTCATCAGAATAGTTGCCATGGGCTCAGCAATCTGATCTTCATAGATGTCTAAACTAGTTTAAATATCTCTCAAGGAAAGAGATTTTAAAATAACATAGGGACAGGAAAATTGAAAGAGAATGAAAGGAAGTGTTTCTAAATCCTTAAGGTTCCTAATCATTGCAGGACGGAGGAGAATAAAAGTGTTTGAACAGCAAAGATGGCTGTAGACAAACTTTTAACTAAGAAGCTCAGACACCAAACAGCGTGCCAGAAGGAAAGGGGAGGAACACATCCCTAGGGAAGAGAGATGACTAAACTTCAAGCAGAGAATCTAATTACTTGGTTTTGGCATTCATTCTACTGTTAATTAGGGTATCTCCCAACAGAAAAGCAAAGCCATGATTTAACACGGAGGACCATATGACTCACAGACTGAGGGCAATAAACGGAGCTTTGAGTGGAGATGCCGATTTAAAAATCTGTGAGCAGGTCTGAAACAATGTTGACCAGTGCCTGCTTGATCAATGTTACTGATTAGTAAATTGCTCAGTTATTTTTGACAAAAATTGCTGTAGCAAACCAAAGAAATTATAAGCTGTTACTGACTCAAGTTACAATGGACATGATGAGACCAGACAATGTCTTGAGAAAAACAAGAGGAACCCTTTGAAATGACCTGAAGGGGACTGCAGAAATTCTCCTTATGCAAAACTGAAGGCACCTCGCTGCTCAGAATGCAAATTGCTCATGACATGGGTGCAAAGACATTATTTCTGTACTCTAGAAAAGGTAGCCTGAGGAAGGTCCTGTTCAGTTACCCTTAACCAAGGCAGCTAGGCAGAATCTCTTATCTTATACGTGACAAGGGGGATTGCCAGAACTGGCCCTGTTAGGACAGAGGGATGTGGTCCACAGGCTCACTCAGGCAGGAGCCAAGCCAGATTTTCTCCTGTGAACCTGAGACTTCTGGCTACAGGAGGGTAGTAAAAGCTCTCCAACTACAAGGGATGGAAAACAGGATTGGCCACTAGATCCATTCTCTGTTCTGTCTGAGATGGGGATCGACTGTTGTGCCTGGCCCTCTCTTTGCACCTACAATAGGTCTCCCCAAGAAGCAAAGGAAGGTTGAGGCACATTCAGAGCCTCAGACCACCTTAGGCTGTTTCATTAGGTGGCATTGGTCCCGAGAGGAGCGCAAGGATTAGAAATGGGACCTTTGTTAAAATGCCTAAACTGCCAGAATCCAGGACCTAGGGCAAGCTCTGCAGGGCACCAATGTCTCTGAAGTACATAGTGCAGTAAGTGATGGCCTGCTGGAAAGTGACTTCCAAGGTATCTACCAAGAGCTGCAGCCAAGTAGTGTTTCAGGGCACTACTCAACTTTTCTGGGCAACTGTATGTCTGGAGCTGGTGCCAGTCTTGAATTTCTGTGAGAGATACCAGACACCTAAGAAACTCAGGAGATCTTAAAGCAATACAGATACCAGTCTTGGAAATGGTTCTTTTGAAGTTTGTGCTGGAATTATTTACAAGTACCTTTTCCTTTCTTTTCTTTCCCCCCTCCAATGTAAAAAATCTAGTTGAGGTGACCTGGCATAAGGATTAAGACTCCTTGAAGTATGGAATCAAGATGAAGCTTAAAGCGTCCAGAAAAAACATTTGAAGCTGTTGATGCTTCTTGCAAACTCTTGGCTTAAACCCCCTGCTCACAGAATGCTTCCCACTGGCTTTTTCCTGAATAGCATAAACACTGGCAGTACTCATCTCATGGCCTGCAGTGGCTCTGACACATCTGGAACAGCTTAAAGCTACAGCCTTTATGCAAAGACATGCCCACAAAGACAAGAAAGCAAGTTTTCAGTTAGAACAAAAAGTTTGGTAGCTCTGGCTCAACTGGACAGCTAGAACAAGGGTGAAAGCGTCTTCCAACCAAGAGCGCACAACACGTGTGCCAGACTGGGGAGTACCCTTACGAACACTGCTAGGGCAGAAAAGTATTTGGCTTGAGTATCAGGCATCCACATGCCCATAGTATGAATGGTTATACAAGCAATTGCTTGAAGGAAAAATCTGGCTTTTTCTCTTCTTGGCACATAATGAAACTGAAGACAAACACTGTATAAATAAAACAGGGTGCTTCTGTAGTACAGAATGATAACAATCTCAGCAACTCATTGGCTCATGCCAGGAAATTCTCCTCGCACACTCCTTACAGGTTATCGGCCTTACCAGATTGGATACAAAAAATAAAGTGACAGAAGCAAGGAGGCAAAAACAGTGTCTCCACAACAGAGCTTCCAAGGAGGGAACAATGTTTTACATGGGGAAAATCCAAACTATGGCTTGGCAAAGGGCTGGGTTAGGAAATAAAGGGCATATAGCACTCAGTACCCTACATACCTGTGTATCGTATATATCGTGTCCACAGCAGTCAGCTATCACTTAAGCAAAAACACTGAATTACAAATACTGAGCGTGGACACATACCTACCTCAGATCTACCGTTCAGGGAAGGAATGGTGTCAGACATTCCCAAATAATACCGACCAGTTCTTCTATTATGCTGTTCATCACTAGAGCACAAAGTATTTCACAAACAGGTCAAGTATCATCATCATTCTTTCACTAAAGGGAAACCCGAGGTAGCGAGTGGCAATGTGTCCAACTTACCCCACATCTAGCAACTCCGATTCCAAGCAGCTCTTTGTGCCCTTCTTACAAAGTCTGTGTCCCACTCTTAAAACAGATGAGTTCACATATTCCTCCTAGCATAACAGATGAGAGCTACAACTAAGGCTATTCTGAAGATTAAAAACCTTGTAAGTAGCAATTTTTATTCATTTTGGTAAGTTTTAAGAAGAGACTATGAAAGCCCTACTTAAGGTTTACAGCCTTGACTTCCCAGGACACCTGACAGGAGGGCAAAGTGAGAACAGTCTTGCAAGCAGGTGGTGCCAGCGCTACTTCACCCACACCTGAGCTATCCCATTGAGCTGCTAGAAGGCTCAGATGTGGAACCATACTAATGCTCCTCAGACCACCAGCTGCTTCAGAGGTGAAGTGACACCATGAACCCTTCCGATTCATTTGTCCAGGTCCTCCGGGTTCAGTGGCAGTAATGTTGCTTCAGGAATCTCTACTGTGTGGAAAGTTCTTGTGTTGCTTCTCAGCATTCGATCTGGGTAACCAAATAAATGCTCATACGGACAATTAGAAACCCAAGAAACACCACTACAGGTACATACTCTCTTCTGCACAGCTTGCGCTAGTGTAACCAGCCGTGTTCATTCTAGGGCCTCTCCTAGACCTACTCTAAATACCTATATATTCTATTCTAGATACCTAGGTACTTTTGACAAAGTCACAAGACAGTTTTCTGAGACAGACTCCTAAAATTCCCTTCTCTAGGGGAAGTGACACAGAAGAGACTGATTCTAGAAATCTTGGCTTCAGATCACCTGGTGTTTTGAAATCCTTTTGTAATATTATTGTGCCTGCCATCTTCCCTATCTAAACACTCAAAATACTTAATCATGTAATATTATGAACTATGATCTCTGCCACAAGTTTAACAGAATTAGAGCTTCGTATTTCAAACACATCACTATAACAGGTAAGTTAATTCCCGTAACTTTCATTTATTAATCAATTATGGGTTTATTTTAGCCAAGTTTAAGACAATTAACCTTCTGCATCTTTCAAAGAAGCCAAAACTACAAAGGCAATCTCTATATAAAACAGCCAAAAACCCCACAGTTTTGTTTTCAGGGTTTTGGTTTTCTGTTAGTTCACTAGTGATGAGAGATACACTCCAAAGGAGCCTAGACTATATGTATTTTTAGGAGCAATGCTCTAGGAAATATATAATTAACAAGTTAAGAAGCCTGAAATAGTTCCACAGAGCAGCCCACAATACTTTTTCAGCTTGTCACACGGCCGTTGCTGTGCCCAGCTATAGCTCCTCACCAGCAGCATTCTGCCCAGTTTTCATAATCTATACAGTTTGCAGTAATTTGCTTTAGGACTAGCTCCCATCAAGGCACAAAGAAACTCCCTCAGTTTACAGGATGACAACTACATCTGTGTCTTAGTTTGTGCTCACAGGGGCTGTGCTGTAGAATACACACATTTATGTCACAAAAATGTATACTCAGCCCACAACTGGGAAGAAAAAACCCTTGAGATTTAAGTGAAAACTTGCTAAATTAAGAGCCTGCTGGAATTTCAAGAGTGCAATAAAACTTCTAAAGACGGTAATTATCAGTCTCTGGATCTCTTCACTCAAGTATTTTAGATGCAACAGAAATGGACTGGAATAAACACGAGTTACTGATTATTTTGATCTAACTACTTATCCCTTTGACATGTATGACAACTAAGTATTTGCAAAAATATGTATTTACAGTACAGACTTAAACTCATTAAAACCGCAACTTTTTGCTCCCAAACAAATATAAAAGAAAACAATATGATAGTTTATACCCCATTTATTAAGATAGAGCCATCTATTACTTAATACACTGATTGGGTAGCCATAAATCACATTATTTTCTTACTATATTAAGATGCAAGACAGTTTGGCAACCAGATAACAAAGACAAATTAGGCAGGGTGGAGAAACATTTAAGCTGCAGCGGGTTAAAAACCATCTAAGCTAGGGAGACCTAAACCGGCACAGTTATACAAGGTGCTGGCATCGGGCGACGCTCGGCACAGCACGCTTGCCAGCCAACTCCTCGAGTGCCCGACGGGCATGCCAGGGCCCCTTCAGCTGGAATGTTGGGAAAAGGTCCAGGGACCATCTGGGTGCCACTTTTTTTGGACACCTACCAAAGAGCGCATCACCAAAGCTACAGTTTTTCTGTGCAGGGATCGCATAGTTTTTTGTAAGAATGAAGGCTTCTGGTAAGAAAGTTTATAGTGCAATCTGAATTAATTTGTGCCCACAGTGTCATTATTCATTCTCCCAAAACAGGTTAGGTATAATTGTGTAGGAATTTGCTATCTCCATAAAGATATTACAAAGTAGTGCTTATACAGTTAGTGACTACATAGATTCAATCTTAATAAATATATCTCTTCATGCTTTTGCAAAACTACAAGTACGAAAGCAAGAAGTGACAAAGCAGCCAAGTACTTTTATATCTTCCAAAAGCTATTAAAATTCTCAGGGCTCTAAAAAGTTAATATACCTTATCGCACAGGAAGCACACACCATGTTCAATTTAACAGCTGCTCAGAGAAGAACAAAACCTAATTCTGCTTCCTCTTTGCCAACGTGCCACCAAGTTACAACTCCTGCTGAGAAATCAGAGAGACTGCTTTACTCCAGACAAGCAAGTTCAGATATGCTTCTGCTTGTCAGTGTAGCTGTGTGCTTAACAAGGAAATCTGCAACGTTAGCTATATCACACATACACAATTATGTTTGGTTTTTTTTCTACTGAAGACAGAAAAAAAAGGTCAAGCACCAGGAGCTTCAGCTTATAAATACATTGTGTTGGCCCTAAGAAACCTGGCTGATAACAGCTGTAGCTTTAATGCAAATTTACAAAGTGAACATTTATTCAGCTTGAAAAGCATATACACAATAGTTACCTTGATAACAACAGATTTAAAGATGGTATCAGGTTAACATCCTATTGACACACAGTTTTTGTAAATGGAATATTTTATAAAAATAATAAATGGCAATGCTTCATTGAAATAACAGATTTAAAATTTGCTTCCTGAAACAACTACTCTTAAATCAATATGGCAACGTGCAAACAAATTAAGGAAACACACCAGCTTTCTTTTCAGTCTTTAAATGACTGTAAGGTTAAAGTCATCAAGAGGTGGATTTTTTTCTTTTGAAGAGTCTTGATTTAAGACATAGTGTGTGGGGGGAAATGTCTTCAAAAGCATCTTCAAGAGATCCTTACTTTATGGCAAAACATTTATTCTATATATCTTGCTGTGAAAACATTAAACCTTTTTCTTTTCAAAGACCTCATTGGTAGCATTTTCAATTAAAAATGGAAAAAAAACCCCTTAAAATTCAGACATTTTAAGTCATCTGCACTTGGTAGACATCTCATGGTCAAGCTAAATGATTCTTTGTACATCAATATTGCAAAAAAGGAGAGCAATTAGCAGTATTATACCACGCTTTGTAAGAGTTAACACTTCAAAAACCAACTGATTTGATTTCTGTCTATTGTACGGTTGTTGTTTTTTTTTTTTTTAAAAAAAAAAAAAGCAACTATGAACAAAAAATAAAATCTCCTCTGGTCACAGTTAGGAGACAACTGTTAAGGCAAGTGTGGCAATACCAGGAAAACACACACCAGTCAGCTGGCTAGAATATATGCATACAGCTGAAGATACAGATAAAATAGTCCTTTTATTTGCAATGCATGCATGCATGGACAGAAAGTTAAGAGAGAATTTTTAAAATTCCAATATATCAATGCTCACCAATATTAGGGTGCTTCAGGTAGCTTCAAAAAAAGACCATGAATGCATGCATGCTTGGAGGCATCTTATTAACGTATATATATGGGCTATGTAGATTCTTGCAGACTAAGGTTTGGCTCATACACGATCATTTCACAACACTGCTTTAGGAAAATGAGACTCAAAAAGTACTTTCGTAATTTTAAATGTGAATAGTTTTAAAAGGAGACAAATACTGTTTAAAAAAAAAATTCANAAACAAACCATGTTCCCTGCAGTTTCATCTCTCTGGTACTCAGCAACTTCTGACTTGACAGCTTCGGTCTGACATGCAACTTTGCAGCAGAGACAAGCTTTAAAGCATTCTGCAAATATTTTGGCTTGCACATGGAAACTAAAGCAAACTGGTTTTGTATCACAGAAGTCCAGAATCCTTG
>VYZV01007281.1:58645-92348 GCA_013401275.1 Pandion haliaetus | reverse complement strand
ACGGACTTAAAGACGTGAGTAACCGTCAGGATGATGTCTAGCAAAGGCTTGAATTCATCTTATCAAACACAGACAGGTCTTTCAAAGTCTATATGCCTCTGATTTAAAGACTATCATTTTGTAAGCAACAAGTCTTCAAATACACACAAAATTTGAAGTACATAAATGCAAAACATGGCTTTGTAACTTAAAGAGAAGTTTCAGTCTGACGAGTAAATTATCTGGACAAGTGTCTACTTGTCCTTAAGAGTATTTTCAGAAGAGTTATGCCTTTAAAACTGATAAAACCCCCCAACCTGTAGACCATCATACACAGTCAAAATATAGTATAGTTACTTTTCTCCAATTCCATGGGGACATAAACTTCTAAAAAGATTTGGATTTAATGCCCTAATTTTTAAAATTGTAATTCTGTTCTACGAACAATGATCCGATTAAAGTAAAAAACCTCCATGTGCTACATGTCAATGTGTTAATGACATTGTTTTATTTACACAATAAATTTCCAACATTAGATCACATGTTATACGGAAATTACAATTATTTTAATTTCCGTATTTTGGTAAACTGGAGCTGTTGCTGATTTCTAAAATATAACGATGTGTGTATTCATACACAATAAAACCAAGTTGTGCTAAGTATTCAAAGATCTTAATTCCCACAGAGCACCGCCACCCTGTTCTTTTCAAATATGGTCAAAGATCTTTGTAAGATTTTTTGCAAAATAATCCTACCAAATAAGCCCTTTCTATAGCCCTTTCTGCAGAAATGAGAATAAACTCAAAAGAACGCTTTACAAGACTGAGGCTCAAATACTTATCTGGCACGTAACCAAATTAGATTGGAATCACGCTAGGATACCTTATTACATTGAATCCTATTGTTAAAAAATGAAAGATACATCAGTGGTTTGTGCACATCTTTTGAAGATGACATGTATAAGATTTTCTACACAAAATCAGAAGGTTAAAGCATACTCCTCAAACAGAAACAAGGAATCAACTACTTGCATTCTCAACATACTAACATTTTAGTGCCTTTAGAACTGAAAATGTATTAAGAAATACACTGCAACTGGAGTAGTCAATGGTCAAGTCTACTATAATTTTAAAAGTGATTATTTTCAGCATAACTACACTAGCAAGTTATTCTGTATATTTCAGTGAAGCAAAGCTTTAAAAAAGTTGTAGAGAAATAGATCATTCCTTTTTTGTGTGTTCTAAGGGAGCAATACGTCCTCTCCATAAAGATGATTTACACAAATGCAAGAGCAAACTTTCTGAGATAAGGGTTTGGGGTTTTTATTTTTTTTTTTCCCAAAGATTCCACCACATGATAAAAAAATTAAATGAATGTGTTTTCCTGATCACATTGATAATATCACAGCTAGAATCTCATCAGCTAGTTTATGACAAGCAACTGCAACGGGTGTAAACAAAAAAAAGGTCCCCACATTGGGACAAAGCTTGGTTGCAGGCTGACTGTATGATACTAATATTGAAAACAAGATTTAAAGTAAACTCATCTGGAATTCAGATCCAACTGAGGGAACAGTGAGAATGACACAGTGAAGGTACACTTAGGTGCAATTTCATGCTGGTGACTTTTTAACTCTTTCTAAGCTTAGAGCAGATTTTAAACCAGGAGTTGCATATCCAATGACACATACACAGTTCAAGTGACCATTAGCACACTTGTACACATACTTACATAAACTTAGTATTTACATATTCTAAACACAGTTCCATTTTAACAGTTGAAGTCTTTTAACACATGAAAGAAGATAAGCTACTACAAAGAATGCATAACGGGATCACAAGTTTTCTACAAGCATATAAACACACATTTTAAAGTGCTTTCTGGGTGCTTCAGATTAACCCCTTGCAGTATGAGCTTCTATGTAGTGCTGTTCCAGTCATTACAAAATTATTTAAATCATTCCCCTTCAGGTGCATTGTGAGTTCAAGAAAAACGACACCACCATTGATGTAAAACTTTTAAGCTCTACCAACATAAACATATACATTAGTTAAGTTCAGATGAAGTTGTCAAATACTTTGGTTTATCATAGCTTGGGATAAATATTTGATAGAACAGAAATTGCACCTCTCCACTCAAGTTTTTTACTAAAAAAAAATACCCCAACATAAATTGACAGTATTCTTTGGTAAAAACAGGACATTTGGCCAGTTTGCGTGTACATCTATTTATTAAAATAGTCCAAAAGTGAACAAATGCCACTGCTGTACTGTCAATTTACAGGAATAACCATTCCTTAGTGGGGAGTATCAAAACATTAAGCATAGCAGTTAGCTATATAACAAGCTGAAACACCTTCAGCAACCATTTCAGGGGATCAATAATATTTTCAAATACTTTTTGCTTAACATTTATCCTTTACGTTACAAAAACTGTAAAATGATCTATGTCTGCAGACAAGTCCATTACTTTGCAGTGACTACAGAAACATTATTCAATGGAGTACACTGTTAGGTTTCTGATAAGCATGTAACAAAAACTAGGAATATGGTGTGCTGACCAACCAATATTCAACTGCACACTATTTGTGCATTACCTATACTAAGAAAAGCCTATTAAAAACTCAGTTAACTGCTACAAGTTACGTGAATATATAAAAACAGAGCAGATATACAACTATAACACTGAACATACTGTACTTTATTAGCACAAAAAGCCAGAACAAGGCACAGCAAGCAGAAAAATACATCAATAGAAGGGTTAGTGTAGCATACAAGAAAAACGTTTATTGTACTTGCAGCCAAAATGTTCCCTACCTCGCACAGGTCACTGCCATAGAGAAGCAAGTAATAACATACTGTAGCAGCTGGTAAAGAAACTAGGGAGCACTCATAATTGGTACAAAACTTTAAACAGGGGTCAGGGCATTCCAACAAAATTTTAGTGCAAAAATGTCTAAGACAGAACTATTTTAAGTTCCATCTCCAATTAAATAAGCAAACAGAACTTAGAATCTTGTTTCCAAGTAATCCGTTGAAACTATAATCAGTGCATACTAAAACATTTTTAAAAGCGCAAATGGAAAGTTATTTACAAATAAAGTGTAACAGTACCTTTGAAACCTGACATTTATTTCAGATATGTCAGGTTTTTGTATTCTGATTATAATAAGTCAACCACTTGTAATTTTCTCCATAAAAGTATCAGACAACTAAATAATTAAACATTTTTTCTCCTGGCTATTACCTTCCATTGTAAGTAACTAGCAGTCAGGACACCAAATTCTGTTTTAAAAAAAAAAAGGCAAGCTTTTGTTTCATGGCAATAATCTAATCCCATGTCCTGCCACTGAATCACTAATTCACACTGGAAGGTATTTAACTGTCCAATACAGTATTACTTTTGCTAACAATGCCACTTAAATCTCCAAGTGTTTAAAATAGAATTACAGTACTGAGCAGGCATATTCAAGTCTTGATGATTAGGAAACCTTATACAAAGAAAACCACGATTCATCTGTTAGCATCAAAACACCATTAACTCTTAATGGACTGCTTCTAATGAACTGCTCTTCATTAAAAGAAAATACTCTCATTCACTAGTATTTGGAAACTTGTTTGTGAACTAAATTAGTACATTGAGTAGTGTAAAGTTTTCAAGACGATAATTTTTAAAAAAATACTTCAAATATTAGAAAAAATGCTCCTCCAATAAAGCCTTTATTAGCATTACATGAATGCCCCATGGAAAAATGCCTCATAGTTTCTTCATCCAATTACTACAGCTACAAAAGGGAAACAAAATATATAGAAATTAGCAAAAATATTTTCATTAGGCCTTAATGAAAAACGTGCAGAATTGTGTCTGCTTATTGTTTCCAAGAGGCATCACAACTTAGTTTGATTAACAGCAGGCAGCATCTGACAGGATACTAACACTCAGCTTAAATAGGATATTGCAGAAAAGCTAGACATTGTTGGTGCGCTCGCTGCAGTTAAACTGTAACACACAAAGAAAAGCATATTCTAGAAGCTTATTCTGATTTCCATTTACTTTGTTTTTATAGGTTCCCGCTCCAGCCATCGCACCCTGACTTTTTGTTTATAGTGATACTCCTTTAGAAAGTCTTGCAACATTGAGGGTAGAGGAAGGTCATCAATTCCATCATACGTAGTGCACCTGCAGATTACTGCCCGGCAGATATACTGCAGACTAAAGGGGAAAGTCCTGTTCAGAGATACAGTAAGTAACGGTTCGAAGAACATGCAAGAGCTAGGGTCTTTGTAGTGTTCCAGAAGCCCTGTAACAGTGGAGGAGTGAAACACACAGGGATCATGGGCATCAAAACTAAAGTTGTGATTCCACTGCTCAATGCGTGCATGTAGCGATCTGTTATAACGACGGAAGCTTACAGAGAAGAGGTAGTCCTCTTGCGCAGAATCCCTGAGCAAAAAAGTGCCTTCAGGTTTACCCTCCAGAAGTGCTTCTGCTTCATAGCGGTCCATCACACCCCAGTAACATGGGTTACCTGTGATCTGAAGTAAGTCTGGCACAAGGCAATGGATGTAATCAATCTGAGTATGCACTTTCCAAGCCCCCTGCCTGCTGATATGGCCATGGCTCTCTCCAGACATCTGACGCTGCTTCTGCCTGCGTGACTGCAGACAAAGCGTTGTTGTGTCCTCTTCAGAGTCACAGTTTCCTGGAGGTGTTATGTTTTTGTCCCCAGTCAGCTCAGTCATACCGGGGGCTAACTTTGGTCCCAGTTTATATAATGGATTAACCTGTGCTGTAGCTTCAAAAGTATGTATTTGGGCATTGGGAGGGGGATCAACCCCTTCTTCAATACTAAGTCTACGTCTCTCTCTGAGCCTGTCTTCTTCATCTTCTGTGGAAACCAAGGAAGGATCAAATGTGTCAAAAAAAGTTGAATGAGGACTCACAGGCGCTGTGTGTTGTTTAATCAGATGCCACTTCTGAGCCAGATCTGAGCCTGCAGGAAAAGGGCATTTCTCAAGCATTAGTTCAGAGAGATGGATCTTTCTTTTGTTAGAAAACAGAGGTTTGGACTGTTTGCTGTAAGTTCTCATGGGAAAACACAGCCCAACAGTATCTTGTAGACGCTGTCGCAGAGAACGGCTACCTACTGTCCTGTTTGATACCGCATCCATATCATGGACAGAACTCACCCCATACCTTCTCTCCCTCCTCTGCAAACCACTTCGTGTTCTACCAAATCTTTTTTCAGTATCCAAGGAGCTCTGGGTTTTGGTAGAGCAGGAATGCTTCTTCTTCCCACCCCAGGGAGCATGCCGAGAATAAGAGTCCCTTCGAGCAAGTCTAGCTCCCGTGGTGACACACGAGTCATTCTCTTTCTCAATACTTATTTCAACAATCTGAGGAATTTCTGTGACACAGTTTTGGTTCCGCCTTGCCGAATTCTTTGAAGGACTTAAACCTAATTGCAAAGCAATGTTTTCTCTCAAAGGGCTGCTGGGTTGTTGTTGAGCCAAATCAGTTATCTGGATAGCTTTCTCTTTAGCAGATGAGCAACTATTGGAGTTCACAACTACAGTTTCATTTTGGCTTCCACCCTCATGACTGAAGAGATTCTGGCACCTGTATTTGAAATTGTTCCACATCTTTCCCACTTTATCCATGGATTATGTTATCTAAATTCAAGAGGAGAAGAAATATTAAAATAAAAATAATAGTTTAAGAAAATGAGGATATATGTTCAGTTATCAATCAAGTTAGACCCAAGATGACTGTTAATTGAACACACTACATTTGAAAGAGTGCCCTAGTGTTTGTACGGTTACGTGGAAGTGACACGCATCACACCATTTTCATATTTAGAAAAATCACCATGAAGAAAATGTTTGGGAAATTACGAACATTTTATTTACAAGCAGGCCCTCCCATTTTTCTGTAGGCACGTAGGTAGGTCTGCATAGTTGTATCTGGTGGACAGGAAATATGCAGTCTGTAATTCTTCATTTTAGGAAGAATCTTTAAGTCTTATGTAAGGTATGACTCCCTGATAAGCTTCCAATAAGCAGCAGTAAAACAAATCCTGAAAAAGAACTATTCAAGTCACTCCAAACGATGAGAGCAGTTAGTGAAATCCAACAAGTGCACTGCAAACGTCCAGATACACCATCTAAAAGCAAAAGCTCCAGCCACAGGTCAGATAAATTCCCCGCTATAACTGACAAGATTAATAAAATTAGAAAAAAATAGAAATGGGGGGGGAAGCATTCAGCAGTCTTAGATGAGGCAATCAGCAGAAGACAAGGAAAGGCAGCAAGATATCAGCAGAATTTTAGAATTACAAAGTCTACGATATATTAATAAAAGCCATACATATGAAACACCTACCAAAAAAAGTCTGGCTTTATTACTTAACATATAAAAGAATTCTAAAGCTGAAGGACCTTTTCTGTCTTTAGTAAGAGCACTTAAAAAAGAAAGCAGATATGCAGCAAAAACATGATGACAGTGAATCACGAAGATACAGTAAAAAATATAAAAACATTAGCAGTGTGTGTTCTGCAACTACTTCTTTAGAAACTGAGTTTGATTAATTGGAATAAGACTGCCAAAAAACACAGGACTGCCCTAGGACAGAGAAACAGGCTAATTCTGTACTTAAAGCCAGGCAATGCCAAGCTAAATTAGATCTAATTAAGTTCTGAGCGAAGTGCTAAACTTAAAGGACTAAAACATGTCATCTTATCTAATTTAACTCTTAATGGAAACTGCTCTGTTCTTTGGAAACAAATTATTTTGAAGCAGCATTCCTCTGTTGCTGCAGCTCTTTTCTGTTCACAGCTAGAAAGGAATCTGAAACAGTGATTGAATGCAGCGGGTCTTATGAAATAATGTGGATGACAAACAAGTAAGCAATACTGTAGCGATCCAATCTAGAAGTCCCTTAAGACAGAAGCAGAGCTGTAAGCCCATGACTTTATAGCAGGGTCCACTGAGACTCGAAGAGTCAGAGAATCATTCTCATTTTATGAGAATCATGAAAGGATAATGAACATGAAACACCCAACTGTTATAGGAACAGACAGCAAAAGGAGCAAAACCTGTCTTCCTCATCCACTCCTGAGATACTTCAGCAAACCAGGTATCTACATCCAATCGCATAAACTGAAACCTTTAGAATTTAGTGTGGATGCAGGGGCAGGGCAGGGGGTGCAGGGGTAGGGGGAGCAGGGAAATCAAGCCTCTACAGTCTCTGGAGATGACTGGTACAAGTTAACCAGAACACAGTGCTAATGCCAATCTGAACACCATCCAAGTAGTTATTAAAAAGGGAGACACTTGCAGAGAAATGTTAAATGTTGAAGATGCTACGGAGTTCTGTGCATATGTAAGAGTGAGTGTGTAAGCAAAGAGCAAGGAACATCTTCCTGATTTAAAAAAAAAAAATAAAAAAAAATCATAGATTTGTTGTCTGGGCCAAGCTGGGGGACTGGGCGAGTTCTAAGAGCAGCAGAACTAATAAAGTCAGATCATGTACAAATTTGTAGGAACCATACAACCACATATCACGCCACTGCAATAACATAGCTGTTGGTAGTATCTCAGAATACCCACACTGACCAGGAGGCAGGATATGTTTGCTGGCTGCCAGCCTGTCAACACAGTATAAAGTTGACTTCTACCCACTTTTCTCTCAAGTTGTACATTTCTTTCTCTTCCTAGTCACAGGGATGTTTAAAATTTTGGGGAAAGGAAAAGGAAGAGAGAGTATGGAACCTCCATTCCCTTGGGAAATCAGGCTAGAAACAGTACACATCTTTGCGACAATGAACTGGAATTACTTTTCTAACCAAACAGTCATACGCTATTCAGTGGTGTCTTTTATACTAAAATTGCTCATTACTGCTCTTCTGTTGCACTGTTAGTCTAGAACATCTTTAGACTGTTAGATGGGTGGAAAGTTTTCTACACTTGCCCAGAAAGCTTCAAGAACAAAGAAAAAGCAAATAACAACCCCCACCCACAAAACCCACACCATACTGGCTTGACAGACTGTACTTTTCATAAGTTAAATTTAAAATGTTAAATACTTTTTGTCATACTCAAGAGAATATAGATACTCTTCTTACCCAAAAAAGCATGCAAGTCAGTGTATCTTGCCTTAAGAATATATCTCAACATGAACTTGCTAGATTCCTTCTCCAAGTTGTGGACATGATTACTACAAAGAGAAAAACAATATTTTCGTTAGTTGTAAATATCTAAGTTAAAAGATACTCTAACAAGTAGCCACTGGTATCAAAGGGGAGATTTTACTAATTATATCTTAAGTGTGTGCTTGGAACTGCCTGCTCATTATATATTTTTAAACACATATTAACATAAACAAAAAGCTTCACAGAACTTTTTTTTTCATCTGTTAACATTTGTCAAATAAGAGTTCAGGGGAGGACCCTCAAGTGAAGCTTTTGAGAACCAAGAGCAAAGCCACAGCATCTGGATTATTGAAGTGCCAGGCACAATGGGCATACTCAGGCCTGTAAAAATCGTTTTCCCCACATTTTGGTCTCAAGTCCAAAGCAGTGGTTCCCAAGTTGTGGTTGGCAGTGCTGTCAGATCACCTCATACTGCCTCTCCTCCTTGTTTCCAGCTGCTACATCACATCAAAAGGCAGCTAAAAATACACACTTTTCTAATATTACTTTTCCAGGTAAGCAACTGCTGTACTTGCCACAAGGATGTTACATGATTGTGAAGCAAGAGGAATATGAACCATGATTCTAAAAATGGTAAAGTGGAATACAAGACAAGTTCTTTATTAAAAGAGTAAGTCAGCACTTCCCTAAAATAATAATCATTGTTTTTCAGAAATCCAAGAGGAGTTGAGGGATTTAGTATGCTCGCACCACTGTCAGAAATCTAACAGTAAGAGGACAGAAGAGAGTAATTTGCTTCTCCACACTAGAACCAAGCCCAGGACAGGAGTAAGAGTTAACAGAAAACATTGGGAACTTATGTTAAAGCTTTACATGCAGATCAGGAAGAAAAATATTCAAATATGATGCGTATTTACTAGAATAAAAAACTATCGGTTTGAACAATCACTAGGTGAATATTAAAAGTTAATATTCCTAGGCAGAAACTCCAAAGTAATATCAGGAAAGTACTCAACGTTATTAGTTTGCATTCACCTCTAGAAGCACTAAAATTGCTGAAATGTTTTTAAAGTTAGGCCATACTATTACTATTGAAGGATTCCATGGAAGTAATCTTTCCAGAGAGCAACAGAGTTCCAAGTACAAAATCGTAGTACAAAAAGATTAAAGCAAAAGTAAACTTTTTTTGCAGCTTTAACATTTACACCCATTTCTTTTTCCCTATTATTTTCCTAGTGAGTCTACAAACACAAGACAGTAAAACCTACTATAATTGGTTAAGAGCGAGGCCTTAACAGAGCAAACAAAAGGTTAAGTTGCTAGAATAAGGGCTATACAATTTTCAATAAAGCCTTACTTAAAACAGTAGTTCATGCAGGCCTCTTAAGACATACCTGCATTCCAAATAAAACCAGTAATGCTGGGCACAGGTGGCAAAGGGGCTGCATACTGACCATTTTGACTCATTAAAAAAATCTAAAAAGGATATGGAAGCTTATCTTGAAATCTCATGCTTAATGGTACCGTACTTAACTTTATCCATCATTATTATTCCTCTGTTCTGCTCAAATGTGAACAGTCAACGTACCGCCTATCGCATCACCATTGCTAGCCAGCTGACACAGCCTGTTGGACAAGCTGCCCAGTGGCTCCAGGAGGGAGTGGTTGCTTTGGGAACCATCCTTTGCTAATGGAAAACAGTTTCTTGAATTTGGGTGACTGGCTCAGTTAAACCTCTCAACCTTGTGTTAGAATAAAGCTTGAGTGAAGTATTTAATATTCAATCTAGTAATTCTAAATTAGTTTAAATCAATGTGCAACAGATGTGTGGTTTCAAAGTTTTCTTGTGGCAGTGCTAAGGTTGACAAAATACAAATTACTTCTGAACTGGCCCTAAAGCCATCCCGGTTTTACAAAGAAGCACTGCCAGTGGTTATTTTAGCCTTAACAGAAAATAAATTTATTTTCAACAAAATCCACAAAATGAATTCATCAGCTTGTAGATTTTCTAAGAAAAAGAAAAGTTATACTAATGTTCCTAAAACAGTCTCTTTTCAACTAAAAATTATTTATATCTGCTTTAAACTGGCATAAGTTACCTTAAAAAAATAACAGGTAGTAAGCACTCTTCAGGGATTACAGAAGCAATGAGCAGTAGTATCTTAACACTATATTCCCATTTGCAGTAAATTTAGAGACATTCAAAGACATGAAGTTTTCATGAGTGTAGTCTTCAAGTATTCTGAGTATACAAATGATGAAACTACAAAGAGAGCTAGGAAAACCATTTGTGTAACATGACTTAAATAAAGACAACAGTTACAACCAGTTTGTAATCCTGAAATACCACATATTAATAGATTACTCTGAAAACGCAGACTACTCTTTCCAGAAGCATCACAAGATCTAGCTGGAGCTTTCTGCCTGTGACTTCCTGGGAGGAACATTCAAAGCCAAGGTTGTGCTCTGTCCTAAAGATAATACACTTGTTTCACAGTGTTACCCAATTTAAAAATCAGTTGATATGGTAAATTACATTCAAAATATTAACTCCTAAAAATGTACCATCTTCACAAAAGCTGATACACTGCATAAGGTATGACACCTTACAAAACAGGTATAGTATGCTTATTTCAAAATGAAGAATCTACAAAATTCTTTGTTTTGGTATTTTCATATGATAGCAGCTTCAAAGCATTGAAAGATAACAAGGACAAAACATTGAAGGAAAACAAAACCAGGCAATTATTACAAGACAAAAAACCAATAACCTGAAAGGGGAGGGAAAAGAGGGGAGGGAGAGAAATCACAGTCTCTCTGCTCCTTGCACACTGTTTAGTTCAATGTTGGCACAAGCCTACAAAGGCAAGCAGGCTAACACATGCAGTGACACTCAGTGCACATCACCTTGGACCATGGAAGTAAAAGGAATGGAGGGAGACTACACTTCTGTTTGGATTGTTCCTTACTTTAAAATTATTCACTCAGCAGTGACGAGAGACTCCATTATTAAAGACATTTGCTTCCATTAAGGTATGCTTGCTGAAGAGGTTAATGTCCTATTTGCACATTGCCAAACGCCTGCTATAGGCTACTGCTCCTAGGGATGCACTAACAAAGCTGCTCACATAAGCACTCCTCAACCTTATTCAGTCAAAATGAATAAGGCTGGCAAACACCTACCATTTAAAGTAACCCACTTGAGGAAGGAAGAAAGGGCAATACTAAGGATTACAAAGCAATTTCCTCCCTTCCGACACACATTCCAGAAATAATGAATTACTACTGTAATACTAGAGACAACATTTCTTAAAAAACAAGGAATATGTTGGCTTAAGCGGACCCATGCATTTTTCTACACACACACAAAAGTGTGCTCACTGCAGAATGCTTGAAGAACTGATTTGGAGGGCTAGAAGGAAGAGGTGGCTATTATTTTTTTTTAACTAGACAAGGTAAAAGGGCCAAGTGTCTCAAATGTTCATGAAAGCCATATTAGGGCAAAGTACTACTGTTCTTTTCCTAGCAGGCTCTGATAATTTGGAATTGCAGTTGTGTAGGGAGAGAGAAGAATTGGAAGGTCTGAATACGCAAATCAAAACTCAAATATGCCAAGAAGAGGTAAAGGATACCAAGCTGTAATTCCAACAACACACAAAATTGGTGCAAGTCAGCATTGCAACCAAAAGAAATTGTGTCAGCCTCTTCTTGGCCACCTGTGCTGGTGCAGGACGTGGTCTGTACACTGTATGGCCACTCAAGTCAACCAGCTCAAGGAACTCATCCAGACTAAAATGAATTATCAGAAAGTCTCAATCTTTTACTCCATCTGGTTTATGACTTCTGCATAAACACTCATGTTAACACAAGTGAGGAGCAGATGATGAGGGAGGAAGCAGCAGCCAGGGCAAGACTGCTTCCTTCCACAGCACCACTGGTTAGTTCTACTCATGATATCAAGAACTTAGATGGCTACTTTGAAGAAAAATGCCAATTTGAAGCCTATATACTAATCAACTGTGGGACTCTGGCTACAAAGTGAGATATTAGGACTCTAAGCTGCTGCTTTGAACATTCATGTTGTAAGTTCAGCCACTGAAAACTTTTACTTAAAAA
This sequence comes from Pandion haliaetus, assembly GCA_013401275.1. NCBI lineage: Eukaryota > Metazoa > Chordata > Aves > Accipitriformes > Pandionidae > Pandion > Pandion haliaetus. Next base: position 80,103 of record VYZV01007281.1, on the reverse strand, counting down.
AAAAAAGTGGAGTTGGCTTGATGCATCCTTCTAAAACACAGGGAAAGCTACAAGTTTCAAAGGCTTAAGCTGTCAGACTGTCAAATCAAAGAAAAATAATGATATTTTGCCATTATTCCAACTTGAAAGTAAGAAGTCATCTCCTCCCCTCCTTGGTGCAGAATCACAATGAGCAAAAAGCAGTCTTAGCTTGGATAGCTGACGTTCTGCCAGTTTCTTTCCAAGCAGTTACACACTGGTAACTTTAGTTCAAAAATATCGTTCCAAGATATTTTGAACAGTGGGATACATCCTTGTAGTCCCTTACTAGGCTTTGGAGTTTCAAAAAGGACAATGTCAGGACTACCTGTGTTCACATGTTAGATTAGAAAATACTGTAGAGTTACCATCCATTTCTGTTCAGAAAAATCTAAAATCACTTAAACAGAAAAACATCAATGGAAGAAGAGAACATGAACAACATTGAACTAAGAATAAAGAGACAGTTGTTTCTGGAATACTGTTTTCCCTGTACTTACACAAGTCTAGTGGATAATAATACAGCCATCATGAACAAAGCTAGTATTTCTAATTATGTAAGGATCACAGAACTACACATAGCAAGCATAAGTTTCAGATACTAATACAGAAATAATGCTACACCAATCTACTGGGAACTACACGTACTGATAGACATCTATGGTAGAAGCTCTGCCAATTCAAGGCAATGATACATATTAATTCTAAGTAGACACCCTCAGATCGTTTAGGCACTATCCTGACAGCCACTCATAATAACATGTAAATCCACATAAGCATCATTAAACAGAAGCAATTCACTTAATTACCTCCACACACCCTATGTAGGCAACTCATAACTCCATCTCATCATCTGAAAAAGTAAAAGCATTAAGTTAGCAAAGTAAGGTACCCGCTACAGAAGACAACTCTAGGTGACTCGCTGAAATAATGTTTTCTGTACTATGTTTAACTCTCCTGAAGCAGAAGCTGCCAATACCCTTTTTTTAAATTCATGTGGGCAGAATAAATGGTTCCAGTCAGTGTTCAAGTTAAACACAGCAGCCCTCTTGATGACCTCTGCATAAGCCGTAAGTACTCTGAGAAAAAGTTATGGAGCTCTCCCCTAGCTGGGCAGAATTAGTTTCTACTTTTAAGGACACTAATGAAGCATATCCTTCTCTGTCAAGTTCTAAAATATAAATAAGTCTCAAATTGATATAAAGAGTGATCTAATGGTTATTTGTATATAATGCTTGGGAGTTCTGAGTTTAGGAAAAACGTACCTTAATACCTATGCCTCACTAAAAGCAAAGGAAATTTGAAGCACTGAAAAGATGGGTCAATCATATCCCACATCCTTGACTAGCTCAGTAGAAACATCCAATTTAAGATATTTTGTAAACAGAGCATTTCATTCAATTGCAAATTGGCTATTTTGCAAACAGATAGCTCCTCTGTTCTGGGATCAATTTATACTGTTTTAACAGTCTTATTTTTTCTCACTACGTTTTTCAAAACCTCAGCAGCCTGCCTAATGCCTCTCCCTGACCATAGTACCCTTACCCCCCACCAGCTTACAAGCATCTCCTTTACACACAGAGCTTTTCTCATGCACCCAGCTACTTCCCATGTTTCCCTTCTATCTGACCAAGCAAGAGAGAATATTCTCCAGTATGAACTACCTAGCTCCCACCTCTTAAAATTGATAAAAACAAAGTTCTATTTGTCTTTCTCTAGTGATGTATCTACAGTGGTGACTACATAGGAAAAAGCAGTATTGCTGTTCATGCAATTTGCAAGATATACTAAAAAAAGCTGACTTTCTTTCAAATTTGAGTGAAATAGACCCGAAAGTTCAAAACTTTCTAGAACCCCAACAACTGAGAAGAGTGACAGCCTAAGCTGGGATTTCTTAGGAACTGCAATTATGAAGTTAGTGTTAATCTGAAAACTAAATGTTCCTACATGCACTTAAAAAAAAACAATATCCACTTGCACTATGAGTTGCTCAGTTCACAAATTTGCCATTTCTGATGAAAATAAAAAACCCACTGAGGTTTATGGATAGCACTTGTATTTTTTGTTCACTGCTAACATTACTGAAGCAAAGCACTTGATAGTAGTAAGGTCATACACACGTGTAAAAGACAAGAAAACTCAGGAAAATTCCGCAACTGAAAATGAGCTTCTCTTTGCAGCAACATAAATTACTTGAAATGTTTAAAAGTATGAAACATTTAATTATAATTTATAGTATAACTATATTAATGCATGACCTGTAAATTGGTCAAACTCCATTGTGCCACTGCAATACTGGAGAGATTAAACTTCAGGCTACTGGGGAGAAATTTGCTGGACCAGCCTGGTGTCTTATCCAGCTACAGCTACACTCTACATGAAGAGGATGGTGGTCTGGGATGGACAGTTCTGACAGCAACCACAGATCTATGAAGTGACCTTCATAATGATTTCAGTCCCAAGCTACATTCTTTCATGCCAGAATTTTGACAAGTAAACTCACTATAGCACCACTGGCAATCTTAGATCAGTTTCTGTATAAAACATGTTTTCATTAAATAGAAGCATATTGGAATAACTGCAGAATGAGACCAGGGGATTTAACCTGCAAAGTATTTGGCAAGCAAGGAGTTAAAATCCTGCCTAAAACTACCCCACAGCTGCTGTCAGCAGTCAGGCTTGTCAAGAGAAGCTCTGGGCTGTCTTGACAAGACTAATTGGCAGCATGCACCTGGTTCCCTAGGCTGGGCTAGGGTAGGTAAAAGAATATAAACCCTGCAAAGAAGAAGCTGGAAGGCTGCCAGTAGGTCTAGCCTGTAACATGTTTTCACTTTGATCCACAAGCAACTTTATCCTAGACTATATCCAGTTAGAGCTATCAGAAACATTTTTCTGCAACTTTCCCACTGAAAGGAACCTGTGCTTTATGGTTCTATACCTGCAAGCTCTGCCACCGAGCGCCCACCAAGCCTTGCTGTGCAGGGTCACGCTGCGGCACAGCCAACTGCAACATCAACGCTATTACTAAACTGCAGTGGAATTGAACTTACGGTTTTCAAATGCCACCAAAAATTAACTAAAGGCATTTTTATAACTTTAAAATTATGGACTAATATGCCAGAAAATTTAAACTAACTGTCCTGGATATTCTGTATATTGGACGTAAAAAGCATATGCAATGACAGTTTATGATACATAACAAATTACAGTGCATCTTTAAGGAAAGGAAAAAATTTAAAAAACCCAACAAAACAAAACCCCACAGCATTCTGGAAACTAGCTAAAAGTAGACTGCACAAACTATTTCAAGTAGGACTTCCAACTTAGAATATATTTTGACCTCTACTAGGAATCACAACTTCAGTGAATTTGAAGCTTTCTGAAATTCTGCCCTTTTTTTAACTTGAATTTTAATATTGAAAAAAACCAAATTTAATCATTAGCCTTGCAGGTTCAGCCCCTGAGGTAGGGAGATTTTTCTTAAGAGGAAGGGACAAATACCAGTTTATTAACTTAGCAGAGTTTTATATTATTGAACCAACGAGTCTCTAATTTACATATCTAGACACATACAAACTATTAATATATGTAAAAAAATACATTATTTCAGATTTTAATTTTTTTGTGCAAGACAGTTTAAGTATAAATATCAAAGTCAGAACTAAATTTCTTTAAAGGAAAGTGCTCAGCAGAGACTTTATCTATGCCTCTGCCAAGTTTCACATTTTACTTTTAGCTTGCTAGTCAAGAATTCCAACAATGTACAGTAGCACGAATATTTCCATAAATTAAATAAATGGAGATTTAGAAGTGTTAAAAGGCAAAGTCAGTACTTGTACATAGCCTCTGTATGAAAGATATTTCAATCAAAAAGTGTTAATGCAGAATTATGGTGGTTGTGATAACGAGACTGTAATGGAACCATTTGATACCACTGGTATCACTAGAACAAAGTCACCCTAACAGCGATGGAGTATGCCATTCTGTTTTCAATTGAACATGTTATATAAATAATTGCACCATTCCTTTAACTCATAGTGATGTTAAACAGTACTCATGCAAAGATCCATTAGCAATCTTTAAAAAGAAAAAGCTCAGGGTAATGAGACTATAATTTACTAAGGTTAGAGTTACTGCTCTAACAACAAGAAAATGTTTCTTAGAGTGACAGAACAGTAAAGGATCCAGCTCTTTGCAATACCTTCTCTTCTTTTGTATTCTGCACCTTTACACACACACAAAAAAGTAATGAGTAAACTTAGAGGCTCTCTTGGTCTCTAGTCATGAGCAAGGAGACTTCTGTGGTTTTAAGTTTTAAAAAAAAAAGTAACACTATTCTTGTGCCATGCAACACAAGAATGCCCATGATTTAAAACATAGCATCAGGATGTACCATAAAAGCTTCAAGCAAAAAAGATAACTCTTCACGTTGTCAAAAATGTAAGACTGACCAGATGCACAGTATATGCATTAGAGAGACTGAATGCTCATTTATGTGAAAATCAGGTCTGTCTTTCCTCTTAAGAGCATCTATGGCCTCAGTTCGTTACTACTGAGGCGTTAACTAGATTATGTTATTTTCTTATCTTTAAGATTCTATTGCATAGTAGAGATGCAAAGGAAGCAATACTTTTTGTCAAGATGTGGCTACATCTTTCTTCATGGCCTGAAATAATGCAATCTGTTACATCAGAACTATTTGAATGAAATGGTAATTCTAGCAAAGAAGCACCTGTGTATATTCAGTAAGCAAGTCCCCACAGGATGAGAATTTTCTAAGAAAAATGTGCATGTTTGGTTAGTTCCTAAATTCTTCTGAAAATAAAATATATAAATGCTTTGCCTTTTGATGTTGTCTATCTAATCCTAAAGCTGACACCAGTTTTCACTAAGGATTGTTGCACCAAGACCTACCTAGTCATAGACCAGTAACTCACTGGTTAGCTAATGCGCATTCCTATTATTCAATAGGAAGATGTCTTACCTGAAAAAGGCAACTCACTGACCTGTGATACCACTCTAATACCCAACACAGCTCATTCAGTACTGGAAAGTCACTAAGTATCTATGGGCTCCTGCCTGATACAGGTAAGTGTTAAGCTACAGGCTGCAGAAACTCCAAGAAGATGCAGCAAAGGAACAGACTAGAAAAATGAATCTTTACAACAACAACAGTTGCACGAGACTAATAAAACTAATAATCCTCTTTTGCCCTTAAACAGATCTATTAAAGCAGAGATACAGTTATATGAATGTTTTAAGAGACTGGATTTCATGCAGAGAATTTGCAGCACCACATAAAACTAAGCAAACCTAAATCAGACATTGACTACTAGACGATGAACTTGTCAGAGAACAGGTATTTAAAAAAAAAAAAAACAAACAACAAAACAACAAAAAACCACCCAGCGCCCGCCCACCCCCCTCCCTCCCCAAACCCAAACAAATCCCAAAACACAACAGAGATAAAGTGAGTGATTGATGCTATTTCACCATATCAGCTTGAGATTATAATTTACCATCCCCTGCACAAAAGGAACAGAGAAGTACAGGTCTTTCTAGGTTGCTTCTCACTAACAGAATTTAGCCATAGCCAGGGCACCCTGATGGTGATAGTCCATAATAACTAACCTACCATTGCTTTGCTGCTATTAAAAGGGATATCCTTGCTTCCCTCCCATTCTTTTGCATCAGTTCCAACATTCATCTGACCTCTGTTTTCATTATAAGCTAATTAATGGAAGCACCAGACAAACAGCGCTTCAGCTAGCAAAAAGAAGCTGGAGGAGACAACTGACAGTGTGAGGATAGGAAAGGCTCTGGGGTCTTATGCAAAGAGAGAAAGGGAGAAGCGAGCTGTTAACACTGGTTTAGCCATTTCTGTGAAACCTCGCTCCTTAATGTTAAACCAGATTCGCCTTATACCAGGAAACATGTTTTAATAAATGGAAGATCAAATGAAAGTCATAATTGTGCAGCAAAAAGATAACATGAAGCCTTGAGACTAAGACTCATCTGAAAAAATACTGTACATTTCAGAAGATCCAGGAGCTGTAACACTGTTAACAGGAAAAACTATTAAAATATAAGAACTATTCCTCTTCATTTTTTCAAAAAGATGGTTCAACTGTTACTTAAAATACCAGACAATCTACATAAATACTTTCAAGAAGACGGGGACAACCTGTTTAATGAATGATTTCAGGAAGCTACAATCCTTAAGTATCCTCCATGATGAAAAAGAATTTGATTCTTGATGTAGAAATATATGTTTCCTCAATTTATCATTAGGAGACATGTGGCAGTTTCCACATCTAGCTACTGTCACATAGTGGCTAGGAGCTCCTGATAGAAAACATGCACAGTGATCACAAGAATGAGAATTCCAAATTCTTATTTGTAGATGAAAACTAAGACATTTTCTTGAGATATGCATGATTGGGCACAGCTTGAGCACCCCCCAAGCCATTCGATAAAGCTGAAGGGTCTGAATAACTAAACCCAGTTGTGCAGCTTCACATAGATCTCAAACTCTTCTGCTACAGATTGGCAGGAGTCTACCAGTCAGGTGGGGGGAAGGAGGGGAAAACCAGAGAACTAGTGTTTTGAGTTGTACATGAGACTAAAAATTTCTCATAGCACTGACATCAGTGGCACACAGGCATACAGAACTAACCAGTAGGTAACTTAAAATCTGTCATGATTTGAAGAAAAATGAAGATTTCCTAAGAGTTCTGATAACCAGCCAGACTGGAACATCTTTCAGCAAATCTGTCTGTTCTCTCCTATACTGAACGAACATGGAAAAGAAATGCCTGCTCCATCGGGTACTAACTTCCTCTGAAGTTCACACTGCTGCAGGGGGCTCTGCTGCTAGTTCAGAAGGCGGCCAGCAATAAAACTCAGTGAAGGTGTTCTCACACAACTTCAACCATCTACATAATTGACATGGATTTTGCTACAGGGGAAAAGCATTAACAAAGGGTACTTTAAGGTGTACTGTACCAACAGGCAAGGCCATCTTTCTTAAAGCTTCAACTAACCACCTCAAAAGTAGCACAGAAATTCAGCCTACTTCTATAAGTCTTCTTCCCAACAAGAGGGATGTGCCTTTGAAAAAAAATTTTTTTTTTTTTTTTAATTGATCACCATCACCTAATGCTTCCCATTATCAGACCACGTTCAGTGGCTTTCTGCAGCTTACTGATTTGGTCTGAATTTTATAGCCTGGGTAGCTAACTAATTTCAAAGTTGAAGTTGTTGTAGGAAAACTGCTCAAAAAAGTTACATTTTGGGTGTCTTTAAAAAGCAAATACCACCATCACCTCCTTATCTTATAAATTCAGGAAGTGTGGACTTTGTGTGGAATATCTTCTGCTACCCTTACAGAAGTACAGCCAAACTTGGCCTAGTTTGGAACTCCTGAAGAAAAAACTCTTTAGGTTCATTGTCTCAGCAGTCTTTCCAGATTTTATCTGTTAAGGTCTCTAAAGAATCAGATTGAGCTTTTTTGAATGACTGTCACAGCAATCAGTACTGACCAAATGCATATACCCTACTCATACAAAGCGATGGAGTACGGTCCCTACAACCCACAGTTACACACTAGTATGAAGGGTGGCATCCTTGTTATGCTCAGCAGTAACATACCTGTTCACATACAGGAGAAGCCATCTCTGTAAAGAGTACAGGTGTTGATTGGAGTCTGGAGGTATTGGGGAGCTGATGGGACAGGAAAGGATGAGAAATGAGTCCATGATTCTGGAGCTGAAGTGTGCCAGGGCTGTCTCACGGAGATTTCCCACCTGGCTTTGTGCCGTAAGACCCCTCTCAACCTTCCCCCTTCCCCCCTCCACCAGTTAACTTGGGACAATACTGGTTCCCAAGCTCTCCACAGCTTTCTGCAGTCCCAAGAGGTACTGGAAAGAAAAATCCTGCTGAGCACGCAGAGTGCAGTCAGTCTCCAGGGAATTCCGCAAGGAAATGCTGCCATGTTCAGATCACAAATTTTCAAAAAGAGAATTGGCTCAATTTTGCCAGATTTTCATATAAAATTAAAATGTTACATATCAGCCAGAGGTCACCCACTGACAAATTTCAAGTACGTGTTCCAGTTCAGAGGTGCACTACAATACCTCAGAGAGACTGCCATAAAAAAATGGCACAAAATATTATTCTGCTTTTTTTCCTCAAAACAGATGAAGAATTTTGGCTGAAAGCTTTAAACAAAATTAAACTCAAGGCAAAGAAAAAGCATAAAGTATTTCAGCCCAAAAGATTAGAGTTCAGCAAAGTTACAACAACTGAATACAGCATCTCTCAAAAATTTTATAACACTTCCTATTATCTATGGAAGAGATGAAGGAAGAACACCAGTGGGAACAACAACTTGTGTGAACACCCATTCTCACTTACGCAGCAATGCACTTCGCTAAGAAGTTCACAGCTGCACAACAAAATAGGACACTTTGTCAATGACACAGAATCACAACTATTCAAATTGTCCATTAAGAGTTTGCAAAATGAGGGGTTAACACCTAGATGCTCTTGGAGTTATTTGTGTAATGGACAATGTCAGGTTCAGTGAAATGACAGGGCAGAACGATCCAGCAAGCAGAAATAAAACATAAAACTATCCCCCTGTCTAAAAATTCCAACTATTTGTTTACTCACTGAAATCAGGTAACATTAACACTCTATGCCATCTTGTTTTCTCCAGAAACATTGTACAAAAGGCAAATCAGAGTGACCTTTGCAAGCCTCAGAGATATTACACCTAACTGGAAGACTTCACAGACTTGACCTTGTACAATGGTGTATACTCCATCATAGGAGTACTGAGCCGAGGCAGCAAACAAGAAAGTGAAGTAACATGGACATAGACAGAAGACAATATTCTCTTAAGTTATTACAGAAAATAGAGGACTTTTAGGCCCACAGTAAGCAGGAGATAAAGTCCACAAGAATAAGACCCCTCAAAGAGTTCGAAGAGCGGAAAAACCCCAACTCAACAGTAAGAAAACACAATGACCAGGAGAGGGTTTTTTCTTCACTCTTCTCTCTTCCAAGCAGTCCTGGACATTCTATTTAACCTCAAATCATATAAATAAAACCAGAAACAGCCATCACCACTAACTCTTTACATCCTGTTACCATTGCTCAACTTCCACTATGGGCCATTTAAAGCTATTTGAATTTATCACATGAAGTGCACTACCTACAGCCAGCCTAAAATTGGAATACCTTTGCATATAGCTACACCTGGTCCAAAGTTATACCTTTGTCTAAATACTGGTTGTTTGTTTTTAGGGGTTTTTTAGTTTGTTTGTTTTCTAGAACAGGCTATTTTGGAAGGGACCTACAATGATCATCTAGTCCAACTGCCTGACCAGTTCAGGGCTGACCAAAAGTTAAAGCATGTTATTAAGGGCGTTGTCCAAATGCCTCTTAAATACTGACAAGCTTGGGGCATCAACCACCCCTCTAGGAAGCCTGTTCCAGTGTTTGACCACCCTCTCAGTAAAGAAACGCTTCCTAATGTCCAGTCTAAACTTCCCCTGGCACACCTTGGAATCATCCTCACACATCCTATCACTGGATCCCAGGGAGAAGAGCTCAGCACCTCCCTCTCCACTTCCCCTCTTCAGGAAGCTGTAGAGACCAATGAGGTCACCCCTCAGCCTCCTTTTCTCCAAACTAGACAAGCCCGAAGTCCTTAGCCGCTCCTCATAGGACATTGCTTCTAGCCCTTTCACTAGCTTTGTTGCCCTCCTCTGGACTCATTCAAGGACTTTAACGTGTTCCAACAACAGATATCCCCTACAACAGATTTCTATGGTCATATGTCCTTTCTACCTGATGAGAGGGGAAAAAGATGCAAAAGCAGCAGTAATTCTAACAGCACTACCTGTTGGCACTACATTACAGCCCAGGGATCACACACAAGTTTGGTGTCACCACCACCAGTGGTTGTGCTACTACCCACATGCTGCAAGGTTCAGCTCTGCAGGCTCCACACGCACACAGAGCTTGATTTCACCTCCCCCTCCCTCACTTCACAATATACTCCTTTGCTGCTGCTCCTCACCAAGGAGGCTCAAGTCTATCTTCTTTCTGTGCAGTCCCATACAATAAACAAAGTACATGAATACAGAGCTTACTCCTATATACTTAATTTCTGCACATATAGGATAGGTATGCTTGCAAAGCCTTTTGAGTAGCAATTTTGTTCAAGCATTTATTTGAGCCCCAGGCTTAGCTCCTGCATAGAGGCATTTAACTACCTATGTTGCCTCAAATGTTAAAAGTACAATCACTTTCCATTAGAGCTAAATACATGGTTCAACTCCAAAATCAGTAAAAAGATTATAAAATAAAATACACATGCAAAGCTAAATGATTACGAAACAAGGATCAGAAGCACTGGATTCATCTATGTTTCAGGGATTTGCAAATGGTGCTGTATCAGTAGGCCTACTTAGTAAGATTTTATAAGAGAGGTAGCTTTGTACATTGACACTCTTTTCCTGATTTGGCTTCCATCACTGTCCCAAATCAAAGACCAGAATTTTTGCCAACATAGCTGTATCTGTAACACCACCATAACTCCTGCTATACGCAAACCATGAGGGTTTCTGATAGCACAGTAATGACAGCTAAGATCAAGACTACTTTTCCACGCTAATTACAAACCCAGTGATGTTTGCAAAGTGTTGCCCTCTACAGCATTCCTTATACCTGTACTATGGTGCCTTTATAAAAGAAAAGCGCATACTGAGCATTTGGAAAATATACAGTGATTAATGAAACCGCAGAACTAAAATATCCTTCAGAAGAGAGGCATCAGCTGAATACTACCACACACTATTCAATGACTAAAGTACGTCATCTGGCTGCTGCAGAGTGCCACTGTTGCCTCCTGAGCCCCTCCAGGACACTAAAGGAATGTGCATAAACTAGCAAGGCAGAAGAGAAGAAATTCTGTTAGCTATGTCATCCATGATGCCAGCATATTCTTAAATCAACAACTGTTAACTTGCTGTCCTCTCTAACCCAGAATAACTTGAAAAAAGACAGGGTACCATGCTTTAGAGATGACAACCTCACTGTTGGCAGGAAGCTTGGAGATAGTAGGCTTTAAAAATGCCTCAACATCAACTTGTTTCCAAGAGCGAAAATTAAAACGCTTCCACAAAATTGCCATCTAAGTTACAAGTAAGCTGTACTCCAATAACTAACTTTCTCACTAAACTAAATCAGTTTTTTACTTCCTTGAGCAATAGCTCACAGTAGATCTACAAATTACCCAGGTAACAGAGTTTTGAAAACCTTACTAGCACCTACTCCTATGTTTGCCTTTGGCAGAAAAAAGTTTTTTACTCTTTCTTATGTTCAATTAATCCACAGTAACATTCTTCATAGAAAGACTGCTGGAAAAACTCAACTTGCTGGAAACAGTAACTATAATTACTGACCTTCTTTAAGTCAGCCAAAATTAAATTGCAAAGTAGATTTTTTGGCATTAGAGCTATAACTTAATGGTACAAAGAAAAGAAAGTCTGTGAGTAACAGAAGAAACCAAGCCCAACATTTGTGAGAACTCAGAAAATGAGATACAAGCAGTGAGTTTACAAGAAAAAATTGAGAACAGACCCTGAACAAGACTAGCCCCTATCTAGATTTGTACTGCATAACAAAAAGGGCAAGCCTATTTCTTTGCACATTTTTACTGAATCAAACTTCTGTCAAAGCAAGCATTAATATTAAAAAAGAGGAATATAATCTTATCAAATTTCATAGTAATGAACAAATTGTAAACTACAGTTGTAGGGCATTTTATCTCCTTACATAATACTCTCTTTTCTCCACGATTTTCAGGTTTGCTTTACTCACTGCTCTCTGGGATGATGAGAAAAGAAGAGAAGAGAAGAGAAAAAAAAAAATCTTAGTGCCTCTATATTTCTCAGGAAAACAGAAGATGCCATTGCAGGTGTCCCATTAAGAAACTTGTGTGAAATTATACCACACCTCTGCCAATGAAACTGGCAAATCAAGATTCTTTTCAGTTCCTACAGGCTTTAAAGCCAGTACAGGGATGACATATTCCTCAACTATGCATAGATATACTATTAGTATGCCATGTTAACTTTACCAGTATTGAGATGATTGGCTTATCACAGTACAAAATTGATTCATCTCTCATATCTGACTGAAGTTTAAAAAAATATGATAGCATTCATGGGCTATGTATATCTGTTGCAGTCTTTGTTTCTACAGCTACACGTTCAAAATAAGGAAGTTATTTGCATAACGGAAACAAAACGTGATTTCATAACATGGTAACTTTTAAGTTTATAAAGGAAGAACTTACAGACTAAGACCAAAGTCATTTATATCTTAAGAACCATTTAGAAAATAGGTATAACTGCAAATCTTCAGCTTATCTCTTGTCATCTTTGATGCTCAGGAAGAATATTTTCTACCCAAATAAACCAACTGTATTGCTGAAAACAGAGCTGTAAAGTTCCTCTGGAGCTCACTACCAACAAGGATTTCCAAATATCAGTTAAATATAGATAGCCTCAAAAAGACAACTGGCAATATATTCCTATGCTAATTTTTCCATTCTTAAAATTCTGATCAATACTAGTTGCAAAAAAAGCCAAACAGCACTCACCAAAAAAATAGAACATTGATCAATAAATGCAGGGAAGGAATAAACCAAACAACGCACAAAAGCAGGGAGATTTCAAATTTTCAGACCACTTAAGAGTTAGCCCCTAGAAGCTGGCTTCCAAACCTAGTCCTGGAAACAAGTATAAGTTTAATCAACAAAAAGTCAGTTTTGCCTGAATTATATACATTTCTATGGTCTACAGTAGAACAAAATGTTTTTCCAAAACCACATGCCATGCATAATCTAAGTCCAAACCTTAATCTAAAATACAAGATGACTATTACTTTTTCAGACACAAATTACTCTACTGGTCTGGACTGTAAGGCCCCTAACCTCATTTATTCTGTTCACAACTGTTAGACAAATATCAAAATAGAAAACTTGGTTCAAAGCAGTGGTCATCAGTCATCCACTCATCCCCATAAGCAACTCTAACCTATAGATGAGTGTAATTACTTGATAGTTTTGAATTTTATTTACATTCCTTCTGACAAAAACACTGAAAATCCTTTAACAGATGCTTCGCTCCCAAAGGAGAACAAAACCGTGTCTTATGCATATAAGGACTAACAGTTCTACCAACAAAAATGCTAAATCCTCTAACAGATGCTTCAGACCCCAAGGAATTTAAGAGAACAAAACCGTATCATCTGCACATGAGAACTGACACTGGTCAACCCAGGCTCTTGAGGCAAAGCAGTTTTCTCACTTCTTGTAGCACAACTGTTTCAGCATATATATAAAAATTAAACCTTCTGCCAGATTCCTAGATTTTCTCTTTTTAGTTCCAGTAAAGGGAAACAATAGATCATCAGGTCAATCTGAAAGAGTCCTTGTACTTAATCAACGAAATTTTGCTAGGATACAATTCAATGGGCAATAAAAATACCTCTATAATATACCATGTGGATTTACTGAACTTGCAAACATTTTAATTGAGATCTGAAAGCAGCATAGAAGACCATAAGAGAAGTTATTCTGGAATTGTCATACTGAAGGACTAATTGCTAAGTTATCTTTATTATAAAGAACAAAAAAGAATTTTCATCCTCAAAGTAAGTGAATAGGAATTAGAAAATCAGTAATTCTACAATTTTACCAGCACACAATACATTAAGCATATTTTCTCCAAAAGTCCATTTCAAACGTTCTCTTCTCAAGATAACTAAATCATCAAAAGAAACCAACAATCACAGTGTCATAATCCAAGATGGGACAGAATTTTGTCAATTGCCAAAAACCAGGCTATAAGCTAATAATGTCAGCAAATACTAACAGGCAGACGATGCACTCCTGAAATACAGTAATGGGATGTAACATAAGAATAGCCCAGACCATCAAAGGGTAGACCTAGTAAAAAAACCTGTCTGGCCAACATATGCTGCTCAAAGAATACAAGAACAGATGAACTACTTATTAACACATCCCTGATACCCTCTCCCAGAGCCAGTACTTTGCAGTTCAGGGCCTTAAACCCAGAGGTAGTACCTTTGCATCCTCCAAGATTATATTAAGAGAAATTTTAATCTCATAATCTTAGTCTAAATTATTACATATAATTTGTTTTATATCTGGAAGAACCAGAGGTCCTGTTGTCAAATTTCTTGCTTCCATAAATAAGGTGTCCAGATCTTAAGGACAATAATTATGAAGAACTTCTTCAGTAGATAAACCACATACATTTTTTAAGATAAAGCTGGTCTGATACTGAAACTTTAAATCCAATTTATAGCCAAATCTACCCAGCATTGTGACAATCTGCATTAAGGCCTTGACTTACTATTAATAAGTAAACAAATAAATAAAAATAAAGCAAAATAAAAGTAGATCATGTTTGTTGCCAAATTTTTAAAGAATGTCAAATGTCCAAATGAGTTAAGCCACTGGCTAGAACTTGCAGAAATACCCAGTGAGATCCTGGCACTACAAACTTTACTCATTGGATTCAAGAGGCTTTTCTTACATTAGCAGTGTGGCCAGATGAGAGAGACTTAAGAGAGAACAACAGAACACTGCAGTCCGAAGGCACAACACAACACCATCACCCCTCTACACCTTCTCACCCCATCACACACCCCAGCCCACTCTCTTAGGCCGATGCCGACTTTCAGATTTGGTCTCCCTAGCAAGCTGGCCTCCATCAACAAGCCATTACCAACTAACCTAGAAGAGAAAAGGAGAACATCATGGATTAAACAAACTGGTTCAATAAAAAAAAAAATCAGAGACTGTGCCAGAGAATCTGGGGAATCCAAGTGCGTAATAACGTAGGTACAATTTAGGATAGGTCAGACAGAACCTTCATTAACTACAGTGACAGTGAGAGAACATTGACAGCATCTCTCCTGGTTCTCTGCCAAGCGATCACAGAGACCCAAACTATATATTATTTCATAGAAAGGAAAAAGGTGAGGAAAAACAATCCTTTCAATGTTAACAAAGCCAGGTACTCATCCCTGGAAGGGATGGATTCCTTAAGTCCCTTGCTAAACAGCCACAATCCTAAGGAGTCATCAAGCATTAAATAACATGACAATATGGAAAGATGGCTCTTGGTGGGACCTATAGGAGTGGCACACCCACTCGGTGTTATCCTAGCTCAGATGTGGGGAGTTGGAAACAATCACAGACTGCTAGCTTTTAGTTGAAAGGAATGTTCTTTTAGTAAAGATAACCTCTTAGCCAGACCTCTCAATCTAAGTATTAATAATTTTACCACCACAGCCATTTGGCAGCTTAAAAACGCAGAGTTATTTTCCTCTTCCAAGCCATGAGTAAGACCAATGAATGAGAAACAAGATCTACCAAGTCTAAAATACTGCAAGACACAAGTGAATAGAAATTTGAACTTACTGAGCAAATTTTAAATAAAAAATGTGTTTTGACAAATTGCTGGTTTAACTATTCATCCAGCACATCTGAAGTAATAAATGACAAACCAATTTTAAAATGCTATTTGTATATTTAATTGAATTCCACTTTCTATCCAAGTGAGGTTTAACATATGTTTAAAAAAGGTATGTAATTCACCATTCCCCAACAGAAATGTGAAAATGAAAGATCTAAGGAAACAAAGCATCAGCTAAGCAATATAAGTGTTTAACCAAATCTATCACACAAAGATTCCAGTCAACTGAAGATTAAAGATAATTTGCAGCCTAGAATTAATTCACTTTATCCATATGCTACTTCAAAAGAATAAGAGACCTCTTATTGCACTAGTGGAATGATTAAAATACTTCCTTCTTCACAGAGGCCAAATGTAAAAGCTCTCCAAAACCAAAGTTTAGTAATGGGTACTTTTTCCATAAGCAAGTCAGTCAGTAAATCAGACTCTGCTGCACAGGCCTTACTGCAAAACCAAAAACCTAAGGTACAGAGGCAGAGTATATAGTTAGATAAAAGCAGATATATCTAAGCTGACAGAATTCAAGGTATCAGAAGTTATAGACATGTTGGAGATGGAAGTCTGGTGTTCTTTTCAAGAAACAGGGTATTTGCAGGTCTTCCCTATTAAACACATTCATCCTTAGCTAGCCAAGTTCCATGGAGAAAATTAAGTCAAAGTGGCATAAGCAATCACTACAACCTAAGTTCTAGTTATTAAAGGCCAAACATCCTAAGAGATTATCTTGATCAGTTTTTATCACAGTCTTGATCAAACCTAATTCATTCAACTGTAGTCCCTCAGCCTCTACTAGCCTAACAGAAATATGTAAAAGGTGCTACATGCCAGACCTTTTTATCCCAGAATCACAATTCTTAGTCCTATGATTGACATGTGGACCTTGAGCAATGAGGTCCAAATGATTTCATCTGGGAGCCAGGCTGACTGTTGAATTACTATCAGAATTCATTCTGCTGAAAAGGAACAAAAATGTTATCAGAATTAGCATTGCAAAAAAATATTTTCAATTGCTTCTACTTCACTTAAATTTTTAAACAATCTTTCAAATTTCACCTCTGTAAATATACTCCAATCAGAAATCACTGAAACACTTCCAAACACTGTAAAAGCTTCTGCCTGTAAGAAACTGGTGTTTGCCGTAAGTATTGTAATAAAACAATATTCTAAGAATGCTCCATGCATCTTCAACAATGAGAATATTATAAAAACCCTGAGTTTACAAAGAGACATTATGCACTGCACTGAAATTGTTCTTACTCTGATGTAGCAAAAAGAAAAGTAAATTCCTGTCCTCTTTGATTCCTACCTACTGTAGAGACCCAAACTTTCACAAGAAAGGACTACTGGTTTAAATACTTCAGCTGATAACACAGTACATAATCAAGTAGTATCCAGTTAGCCAGGAACACACCATATATGGCCACATAAAGAAAATACTTCAGAGTCCTCAAGAAGTATTACTTATCTGGGCAGCCTCCATCTCCCCCTCCTTCTTATCCTAATCTTTCAAAGATAGGCTTTAAATGTTTTGCAGCTGTCCAACATTAAGGCTGAAGAATTCAACAACCATGGCCGTGTAAAAGCACAGGGTGAAAATCAACTACCACATTATCCAGGAATTCAGGACTGGTTACAGATCCAGAAAAGGTTCCTGACTGCAAACTTCAACAAAATCTGGATAAGGTCCCAAGAGCAGATAAACCTGTAAAATTATTCTTCCTTCCTTCCAGATAATTTGTCAAAGGAGTTTCTACCATATAAACTAGTGCAGACTATGCATAACTACATTGAGTTTTAGCCAACCTCTCTCACAGCCAAAAATATCAACCACCACCACTGCACACATTTTCTTACTGAGATTTTCAGGAGGTCTGCATAATCTTATAACCATGAAGTTTGTAAGCCATTTCATATTTCCTGAAACTAAACTGCACATTAGATGATTCACCAATTAGTGTATTCATGAAGCTTTAAAAAGCAATCAAAATTTCATTTTTTGTTGAAAAATTTAACAGAGATGTCCAGCTGTATGCTTGGAGAGAGCATGTGGGCTTTTCTCCTTTATTTAACTTAACTAACAGCTACGTTAGCTGGTGAAAAATATTCAGTGTGTCAGAGTTAATTTATAGAGCTGACAAAGTATAAGGGCTCCAGAAGGTATAGCATACATTTACTAAATTTTAAATACAATATTTTAACTAGATATAGCTCAAAGATTAAAGTAAGTGGTCCAACAACCAAACCACACAAATACATATAATTTCAGGGCACTTATTATTTAATGGAGCAACTGCATGTTTGTTGCAAACTAATACATAGGTTAACAGTATCAGAAAAGTTGGTAATCCTGACCTCAAACCCCATAAATCAAAATGCATTTTTTAAACTAGGTAGACATCTTTAGAAGACAGCAGGCACTTCAATACAGTGCGAGCCATGATCTGATGGAGGGGCATACACTGCATATTGCTCGACACAACCAAACCTTGTGGCCTTAATGACACCTCTAGGCATAAATACCACAACATAATACTAAGTGCTAATTTCCCCTTAAGGTTGAAGAAACTACTAAGCATAGCTCTTGGGGAAACAAGAGGCAAGGAAATCAGCCTCAAATAGACAGCTACTCAAGAATTACTTAACTAGCCAGCCTATTCCAATATCTTGGAATAGGAATCAATATTTTAGGAGTTTATGGTGAAGCCTTTCATCAAAAGTTCTTTCTTTCATTCTACAAAGTCATGAATGTACATTTTAGTGAAGAAAAAAGGTATCCTGTTTAGATTTTATGTTTGTTTTCACTATTTGTAGCAGTAATGAAACATTACCACTTTAAATCTTAAAAACAGAAGAACCTACTGTATGAAAGTTACATGGAGTTATCCGAATGCCACGAAGTATCTACCAAAAATTGAGCTATTTAGCAACAGACTATCACAGGACAACATGGTTTACTACTATTAACAGCAATCATCACTATCCTTTGATTAGCCTAAAGTCCATCTCTTACTTTAAACATAATGAATGAGACCAGGAAAATGCATGTTATACCATCTTGGTTATTAGTCCATCAGGGAAACACGTGAATTGCCACATCAAATTCAATATAAAGTCATCTCTAGAACCTTGCTGCAGAGTGACAGGTTTCACATGTTTCAAAGATGATAAAAAAAAAACCCTTCTTAATAGAACACTGTTGATTTCTAATCCCTCCCATCTGCTCTCTCTTTCTTAGATGTATCTGCCATCACTAAAAGAGCAAGAGAAGAGAAATTCTAGATATTCCAAGGACTAACCCAGACATTTTTCCAACGCTCTCATACATATGAAGCCATGTCAAGCTATTGCATGCTACCCAGCTGTCTGAATTCACTGGTTGGTTGTATTGCTAATGCAATTCTGAAACCAGTGTAGATGCAAGACATCTAGATCAACTGGAAAACCACAACACGTTTCAGCAGCTCGGTCCATCAGGTCTACAGAATTGTTTTGTTTTCTCTTTTTTGTAGTTTGTTTTGGACTGACAAAGAATACACCCTACAAGTATAGTCAATTCACTCTGCCATAGTTATTACTGCACAAAACCCACAAAAAGACAGAATTAAACCTGTTCTGACAGAGACCCTGTTGCTAAGGCTATTGCTTTGATACCAGGTCCACTTGAATATCTTGGTTTACAGATTGACAGCTGAACGAATTAGGAGGTTAACCTGGAAACTTGCCTTCTTTCAATACCTCACTATAGCAAACTCATCAACTGGGGATATTCAAGGTAACAGGGGTTATGCTGAGGCAAGAAAGCCTTTAACGGCAGAAACCTGCACGACATGAGATCTTGAGGTGTATGAAGCACACCTCAAGGTTTCTATGGATGTAACACAGTTTAACTACAAAACTGCTCTAATGTCATTTGTGTGCATAGTGGCCCATGACAGATTTGAACTCAGAAGAAAAAGTTATGGGATCTAAGTGAGTAAGGCAAATGGCATTTGGCGGCTATGATGTACTCCATGGTCATTACCTAGTGACACAACCCCAACTTCCCTTCCTGAAATGGACTTATGAAAGGACATTCCATCCTCCTCAATAATTTGCTGGACTCAAAACTTCTGGCACCCATAAATTACAATCTCCATGTTGCACAAATACACTTTGTGAGGTGGAATGGGACTAAAAAGTCTCTTTTGTAAGAGTACTGTATCTTGGAGTAACATCCTTAAACTGAAGTTAACCAGGTTTACATGAAAGGAAATTAGGAATTACACCCTCATTGTAGAAATTGACAAAACTATTAAAGTGAAACTACTCTAAAGCTACATTTTAAATGATAATGCACTTAAAACGTAGTAAAATATTTACCGGCGTACTTGCAGCCACAGAAGGATCTTTTTTGCCATTTACCCACAAGGAAAAAAAAAACCGCTATTGCTCATCTCTAAGGGAATTTTAAGTTTAAAACATAATTACACAAAAGATGCTAAGATAAAGTAAAAACTCAAGAAAACAGAACACTAAAATGTATCTGAAGTATTTAGATAGCCATGAAAATGCAGTTCAGCCTTCTACACAATGTTTTAAAGCCAGGAAAAAAACCTCCAAAAATTTTCACTCTCATCTTGATATCTAATGCACATACTTAGTTCACCTGTCTTCTGAAGGAGGTAGATCAATTTAAAATTATATGCAGTCAACATCCATGCAAATTTATGGAACATACTTATTTTTAAGTAAGGTTATATAAATGCAAGCTTCATTAGTACTTTCCATTCATACTATCTCCCTGCAAATAGTTCACTTGGGCCACATCTATCCCCAAAATATTTTCTTGTTATAGGAATATGCTGCACCAACAAAAGCATTCTTGAAGTTCTTGCAATTTATGTGAGAAAAGCCATACCTTTACCAAACTCACGAACCATACGGTAATTAGCCTCAGAGGAAAAGCCCTGCATTTGTCATAAGAGGGTTTGTATAGCGTGGTCAGGGATCACACCTCAAATGATGGAATATGGTACCCCATATGATGATTAGCCTAAAATTTATAGCTTACAATCATAGAAATACTGCAGAAAACTTCAACAAGCTTTAGAGGAGACAAGAGGGAAAAAAAAAGAAAAGTAAAAAAAAAAAAAAGGATGCATTCCGTAAGTATACAGGGAATGGAAGCGTAACTATTGTACATGTTGTGTTCGTAAGAATAAATGATTAGATGACACACAAACCCGATGAAACAAACATATCGGAGACAAATGTATTCCACGGGATTAAGCTATTGTGATTCAGTGCAAGTATTGAATTACAAAGTTAACAGGAGCAGAAATAACACGATTTACTGCTTCTACAATTCCGAGAAACCATTCATAACTTTGAGTTAGATGCATACAAATACGACTTCCAAACTTTTATGAGGGAAACAGCCTGACGTTTAACGTACCCCCCTCCACAGAGGGATTAACAGTAGGTTGTGTGCCCTGAAGACTCCTTACAGGCAATACTTGCAAGGGTAACTTCCATACGGACAAACGTGTGCGCAAACTCAACTACAGGAGACCGCCGACCAAACCCCCCTGCACCAGCTTCGAAATTACCCTGCAAGCCCCAGAGGAGCAGCAGCCCGGCGCTGCCGTCCCGCCAGCTGCCCGACACGGCGCACCCCCGACCGGCCGCCTCGGGGTGCTGGCACAGGCTTCGGGCTGGGGCAGGTTTAACCCCCTGCCCCCCGGGCTTCGCCGCAGACCCCAGCCCCACCTCCCTCAGGAGGGTGCCCGGGACCGAGCGGCGCTGCGCGTCCGGCCCCCGCCCGGGGCGGCCTTCTCCCCC
This sequence comes from Pandion haliaetus, assembly GCA_013401275.1. Taxonomy (NCBI): domain Eukaryota; kingdom Metazoa; phylum Chordata; class Aves; order Accipitriformes; family Pandionidae; genus Pandion; species Pandion haliaetus. Next base: position 58,681 of record VYZV01007281.1, on the reverse strand, counting down.
GCGGGCACCCCGCCGCGCCCCGGCCCGGCCGAGCCC
>VYZV01007281.1:26184-57673 GCA_013401275.1 Pandion haliaetus | reverse complement strand
GGCCCCCTGCGAGCGGGCGGGGTGGGGGGGAGCCCGGCTGCCAGGGCCCGGCGGCGGGGGGGGCCCGGCTCTGCTCCGCGCCGCCGCACCGCTAACCCGTAAAAGCGTTGAAGAAGCGTTCGGAACAGCTCCCCAGCGCGGTCTGAGTGCATGCTTTTTTTAGAGAGGCGGCTACATGGCTGACATACCTGCTGAGGCAGCTGCTGGTTCAGGTAACGCCTCCAGCTGCCCTAGCATTGTATGTGAAGAAGTCAACGGGTTCCTTGTAAGCAGAAGGAACTACGAAACGCTTACAGGCTGAGACTCTTGAAAAGACACGTGGGTATTGTTGGAAGGGAGTAATACCCCGTCCAAAACTGCTGCTTCTCCCTTCCCTTCCTCTGTATAATGGGGAGCAAACTCATTGCTTGGCTAAAGTACAGATGAAGTATGTTTGATCACATCGGACAAAGGAATCACTCATTGCTCCACCAGTACAAGAAGACAACTTGGTATTCCAAGTAACAGAGCGCATCTTATCTTTCTGCATCTACTAGGCAAACTGGGACACTACAGTACAGAGGGTAGACAGTTATCTGGGGAAAAAATGGTTAGATCATCAGGCTTAGAGGGTAGGCATCAGTGGGTTGTACTCTACTGGAAGCCAGTAGCAAGCAGAGTATCACACTGAGAACTTTCTTAGTGACCTTTGAGGAAGATGCAGCTGATGCCAAAGAGGGGCAGTGGAAATGCTGGAGGATAGAACTGCCATTTAAAGGGATCTGGACTGGCTGGAGGAATGGCCTGACAGGAAGTCTTATGAAATTCAACATGGACAAATGCAAGGAAGTTCAACAAGTCCAGCACGTGGGAAGGAAGGGCCCTCTGCAACAGTACAGGCTGGGGACTGGTGGGCTGGGGAGCGGCTTTGCAGGAAAGGGCGTGGGGTCTTGGTGGACAGCAATTTGGCCACAAGCCAGCAGTGTGTCCTGGCAGCAAAGGTGGCCAAGAGCATCCTGGGTTGTACCAGCAGGAGCACAGCCAGGGAGAGTGATTATCTGTTTCTACTCAGCCACGTATAGAATAGCGTGTCCAGTTTTGGGTCCCCAAATACAAGGAAAACCTCAACAAACTAGCGAGTTCAATAGAGACCACCAAGTTGTCCAGGGGAAGCCACAGCACTTGCCCTGTGAGGAGAGGCTGAGGTAACAGGCCTCATTAAGCTTGGAGAAGAGGCAGCTTCAGAATACTTCTGCGTACAGAACACAGCCTAGCATATACATTACCAGCAAAACCCCCAAAGATTAAATACACTGTATAAGCAATTCTGCACCTTGGAAGGGGATGAAAAATATAATGAAACATACATAATTGATGTTAGTTGCATTCAGAATGATACTGATGAGGCCAATGTGTGAATTTACATTTCTAGAACAGAGTAGCACTCATGAAGGATTCATGTGCACCCAGCACAGATGCAGCTAAATTGCCACTTGGCAGTCCTACATAAACAGTGCAAGAAAGAATGAGCTAACAAGTAGTAACAACAGGCAAAATAAATAGAGCCAGCATAGCCAGGATCTAGTTAGTTTTAACAGTTCAACAAGGGGAAATGCAAAGTCCTGCACCCGGGGAGCAACAGCCCCAGGCACCTGTAGATGCTGGGGGCTGACTGGTCAGAAAGCAACTTTGCAGAGAAGGACCTGAGGGTCCTGGTGGACACCAAGCTGAACATGAGCCAGCAATGTGCCCTTGCTGCAAAGAAGGATGGCGGTATCCTGGACTGCATTAGGAGGAATGTTGCCAGCAGGTCAAGCAAGGTGATCCTCCCCCTCTGCTCTGCACTGGTGAGGCTACACCTGAAGTGCTGTGTCCAGTTCTGGGCTCTCCAGTACAAGAGAGACATGGAGCTACTGGAGAGAGTCCAACAGAAGGCCACTAAGATGATTAGGGGAGCCAGGCTCTTTACAGTGGTGCCCAGTGACAGGACCAGAGGCAATGGGGACAAACTGAAACACAGGATGTTCTGCCTGAACATCAGGAAACACTTTTTCACAGTGAGGGTGACCAAGCCCTGGAACAGGTTGCCCAGGGAGATTGTGGAGTCTCCATCCCTGGAGATACTCAAAAGCCACCTGGACATGGTCCTGGGCAGCCGGCTCTAGCTGATCCTGCATGATCAGGGCAGGTTGGATGAGACAACCTCCAGAGGTCCCTTCCGACCTCTACCATTCTGTGATTCTAACGTTTAATGTCACCACATCACCTGAGACCTTTTGCTTCAAAAGCACCACTTAACTTTGTGCTGGTTTTTGCTGGGATAGAGTTAATTTTCTTCATAGCTAGGATGGGGCTATGTTTTGGATTTGTGCTGGAACAGTGTTGGTAATGCAGAGATGTTTTCATTACTGCTGAGCAGTGCTTACACAGAGTCAAGGTCTTTTCTGCTTCTCACGCCCCCCCCTCCCCCCCAGCAAGCAGGCTGGGGGAGCACAAGAAGTTGGGAGAGAACACAGCTGGGACAGCTGACCCAAACTGACCCAAGGGATATTCCACACCATATGATGTCATGCTCAGCATAGAAAGCTGGGGGAAGAAGGAAGGGGGGACGTTCAGAGTGATGGCGTTTGTCTTCCCAAGTAACCATCAGCCGTGATGGAGCCCTGCTTTCCTGGAGATGGCTGAACACCTGCCTGCCAATGGGAAGTAGTGAATGAATTCCTTATTTTGCTTTGCTTGTATGCACAGCTTTTGCTTCACCTGTTAAACTATCTTTATCTCAACCCACGAGTTTCCTCACTTTTACCTTTGCGATTTTCTCCCCCATCTCACCAGGGGCAGGGAGTGAGTGAGTGGCTGGGTGGTGCTTAGTTGCCAGCTGGGGTTAAACCATTACAATCTTTTCTGCAGTTACCCAGTACTTGTATAAAAGTTCCATAAATCAGTTTTAACTTCAACTTGTAGGCTGTTTCCCTTTTTAATTACTTCTGTAGCAAACTAGCATTCATTTTCTTTTCTAGTATGTAGTAAATATTTTTATGCTAGATACTTAGAAACCTCTCAGAAGTATAAAGTTTTAGTAACATAAAATCCCAGATTGGCTATCTCTCTTCTTATTCATAGAACAAATCCTCTTGATATTACCATTTTTGTCAGGATTAAGGTTCAGCAAGAGTCTTCATCTAATAAAAACACCTGCCATTCTGGTGTGCTACTCAGGCAAAGAACTAGTAACTGAGTAGAGGGAAATAATCAACTGCTTTGTTCTTACTATTGTATGTTTCATCTTGGGGATCTGATGATAGGATGGAGGAAAAGAAAGAAAATAGGCTGCTACTTGCTATAAACAAGAAGATAATTTCCTAACAACAGAAGAGCTAGGCTGTAGCCAGAACCCAGTGGGATGGAGACTGTGCAGCTGGTGGTTATCATCCCCAGGTTTCACCAGCCTGACCCGCACAGGGATCTACTTAGAATTTGGGAGGAAGCATTGGTGCAAGGGACAAACACAGACCTCGAAGCATGCTGCTACTTGCTGTGGTATTTCTGTACTCATGTTTGGTATGGACATCTTAAAGAGTTGTATCAGTGAGACTCCAAGAAGGATATGAGAAAGCCATGGGTAACTGTGGGTACTCCAGACTATGAGGCTGCAATGAGTCTATTAAATCAGATCACCTCCTTTCTCAGGATGTGCACACACTCTTGAATGCAAAGCAGTTCTCTGGGGAAACATCTGGGCAATCCCTTTTTTCATAAGGCCATCCATTTTCCCGACGGAGGAAAATGATCCATTCATTGTGGGAGGACAAGGGGACACTGTGAAGAAACAGGCCACGGAAGAAGGTGATCAGAGGCTGGAAACTAAGCAGGCTGCTACCTCCCACACTGGCCTGCTTTCATCTTTCAATGTTTATTTCCCAGGCGTGCTGCCAGCTCCTGTGTGTGCTGCCAACAATGCAGCGCAGCACTGCTGGGCATGCCATGCACAGTCCCCTCAGCCTGCCACTCCTGGGTGACACTGCCCACTTTCTGTGCTATCAGCCACCACAGTTGCTTCACCAGTCCTGAGCTACCACACTAACTGTGTTTCCCTAGTGCAGCTCTGCCGGATCATTGCTTCTCAGTGTGTGTCCCTGACTGATCCTGGTTCTGCGTGAAAAATTGCCTGACCTGGCAAGCTCTGCAGCTCTGGCTCCAAGCACCTTCTTCTGCTCCCTTCTCCAGGGTTTATCTTCTCTGCAGCCTAGAGCAATTCTGAGAAAGCAAATGCAGGCATAGACCTTAAATAAAACTTTTTCATTCCAAAGAGAACTTCATAAAGTGATGAAATTAGTCAAGGCACATATTATCCCCTCACCCCTAGAAGCAGCATCAGTCACATACCAAACCTCAGTTACTGTGTCAGGAGTTGTAAAATCGAGTTGTAGTTCAGCAAAGCAAAATAGCGCCCTTTCAGTTCTGGCTGATGTAGCAAGCAGCCTTCTCTGCAGACCCAGCATCCCTGCCCTGTGCCCAGAAATCTGTGTGAACCATGGTGCAGCTGTAGTGGTAGGACTTTCCTGTGCTAGCATGCTTCTTCTAGGTCATAGTGACACCAGAGGATTGCCCATGAAAATCAGAGCACTTGTCAGAAGCGTGATCATTTGATGCTGCCCCCTTACTTCCAGGCTTTTTCCCTTCAGGCTGGAACTAGATGAACACTCCTCTCTCCTTCAGCCAGGCAGAGGAGAAGAATTAATGATGGAAAATCAAAGATAATAGCAAGGAAAGAGAGATGAAGTAAAACAATAACCACTTTCATTATCCTGCTGAGGAAATCTTGGTGTCTATGGATAAATCCTGTCAGCAAAGGACACCTTAAAGCAAAAGAATGATGAGCATGTACTAGATAAATCACAGATTTGGGAAGAGGGACTTGCAATAGGGACAGAGACCTCTGCAAAGCAAAAGGAGACAATCCTGGGGAAGGCAGAGGAAACTCACACAAGTGTGGAGCCTTGCCTGGTGTCTAATCCAACAAAAATAATCCCAACATGGGACAGATTCTGGATTAAGAACTGAGGAACCCCCATCAGCAGTCCAGCCAGCTCCATGCAGCTGGGCCCATTGAGCTACCAAGTGCTGCCCTGCTTTGTCTTCACTGACCTCTGACAGTTTTGCTTGCATGTAAAATCAGCCGTAGCACAGTGATCTGGTTGTTTGCAAGCATATTCATTGTTAATTTTACAGGACCAAAAGTTGCATCTTCCCCAAATGAATAGAAGGCAAATTTGCACTTAAAAGTGTGAGAACCTGAGGTATCAGAAGAGAGAGATATTTTTGAAATGTTGACCTGAACATCCAGCACACCTACCCTGGCCAGAGACTGCCCTTTGAAGAAAAGGCAAGGCTGCTTAAATGACTGGAACCAAGCTGGGGAGACATTGGTCCAAAGGTTTTTAATCTGGGCTAACTGAACATGACTAGAAGTCGAGGGGCATGAAATAAGGATACCCTGGTGTAATCACTGTGGTGGAGGAAGAGCTCAGAAGCAGTTACTGGCTTTCTCCTTCAGTCCTTTGCTTTCTTCTGCCTGCTCCAGTGCAGCTGAACTGGGGGAAAGACTAAAAGCCTTTCTGGATTTTTCTGAAGCTGAGTAATTTGGGTGGATGAAGTAAGAACATCTATGATGCTACTTTCTCTGTCGTTGCATACCTTGAATGAGCATTGACACCAAGGCTGAAACATCAGCTTTCTGATTCAGTTGCAGGTTCCCCACTTTGCACAGGTGTTAATAGTGATTCCTCCTGCTGGGCAAAGGACAGCCAGGCTCCAGGACAGCTTCAGGCAAGCGCAACACATACAGTGACGTTCAAAAGTACTCTGACATGTCCAAGCACCACCCAAGACTGTAGGATGTGGTCTTGATCTTTCTTTTACTGAGTAATACAAAACAACTGCTAGAACCGGTCCCTAGCCTACCCTCTTTTGCTTACATGCTTGTTCATTAAGTAGCTTCCAATCATCCCAAGAGTCTAGAAGTCTGTTCTTGCAGGTGCAAGGAGAGTATAATTTTAAAATATTTTCCTTTGAAATGGATTTATTTGTGATCTACTCTGATGCTGTTACTAATTTGTGAATTGACATACTTTTCTTTTGTTACCAGTAAACAGCATCTACCATGACCTTAAAATGACAGGGTCTGAAGGTTTTAAGAAGGTAGACGATTTGCAGGAAGTCAGTGCTTAGCATTTTCTGAAAACCAGGTCCCTTCTTTAGGGTATTTCACATTGAACACATAAAAGCAAAGAAACCCCAAATCATTAGGTAGTTTTGAAAATTTTAGCCAGGGAACACTTTTTTAGTGCTGGTTGTGGAGTCATTAATTATCATTGCATAGAATGTAATAGCAAACCAGTGCTCCCCAATGGGCAAAAGCAAACCCCTTCTCTTCTAGCTTTCCTTTTTTTTTTTTTTTTACAACAGTAATAAAACATATTATTATGCACTTCCAACCATGAATGTTCTCCAAAGCAACTTGATATTAAAACCCTAATCATCTGACTGGATGAGCTTTTACAGATTGTTACAGCAGGGCAAGCCAGGAATGTTATTAGAGTGGCCTGAGGCATGGTGCTATTCCATGGAAACTGAAAAACAGTTAAAAATTTAAAGTGTTCCAAAATTCATTTTCTCAAAGGGGATTTGTGGCACTGCTGAGATTAGAGCTGTTCCTATTCAAACAGCTATATTCCCAATGAGACCTTCATTTTTGCCTATTTTGTCTGAACAATCTGGTTTATTTCACTGTGGCAGAATACTAATGTAAGCTGGCGGTTCTGTTGTCTGGACTTGTTTCGTTTTCCCTCCTTTCTTCAGCAGCAATGCATTCACATAGTTTTTCAGGCTACAGCAACAGTAGGAAAAGATTGGGTTGAAACCTAGTTAATGCCATCCAAATACATTCCAGGTTTGTATTTTCAGTGCTCGGTCCCTGTGACTGCACACTATGCTGCAAGATTGGCAGACTGCGCCTTCCACGATTCAACATGGAAGACTGGTTTTCAGCATTGCTATAGCACTTTTCATCTGCAGAAGTCACAGTTAGTTAGAAAGAGACAAAGCAAAATGATGTGTAACTCAGACGCCTGACACCAGCATGAACAGGGTTGCATTATTTCATCTTTCTGAGTTTTAGAAGGAAACTTAGGTGCAAACGGGTAAGGAACCAATGCAAGAGACATGGGCCAAGGTTTTTGAATATAGGTATGACTGACCTACAAAGTTGCTTTAAAACATCTCTTTGCTCCCCAGGTCACTTGACTGTCAGCATAATTTGAGTATAAAATGAAGCAGCCGCACAGTCCCTGAGAATATCTGTGCAAGCTATATTATTTTGTGGCAGGGCATACCAGGAGGTGGTTTAGAAGACATTGTGATTGGTGGCTTCACTCCACTTGGAGATTTCCACACTTGCAGCAAAGAAGTTTTGAATTTGCTCTGTGTTTTCAGAGCACTGAAGATCAGTGATGTAGGATTGAGGATTTAAATCTCTTACTCTCATAAAAATCTGATTATAATTGGTAATGTTCAGTGTTAGTGGCTACTAATGTGATTTCTGAAGGTTGACAGCTAAACTTAAAGAATGAAAGAAAGTGTTGAAGGAGTCCATATAATGTCAAAACACCTGAATGATTTAACTTAATGATCTTGTGTTTGAACATGTGCATGTGTGTATGCATAAATATAAATATAGATTAGTAATCAATAGCAAGGTAGTAAAAAAAGAGAGAACGCATCTCCAATTTTCTTAACTCTCCATCAAGAAACACAGAAAATACACAGTGTGTTTATTTATTTATTTGGGTTTGGTTTTGGGTTTTGGGTTTTTTTGTTGTTGAGGGAAGAATACAAACTGGGAAATACAACTAAAGCCATAATTGAAGAGAGCTGCACAAATGAAAATTATAGGCAAATGAAAATGAAAGGGATAGAATACTAATAAGCATACAATTCATGTGAATCCAGTGTCATTTACATAGGAGTAAACCAGGTTTACATTAAAATTAACACCTATTTCCTGTATCAGGGCAGTCTGGATTTACTACAGATTGGACATTAAAAGATGTCCCTATAGTACCAATTCAATAAAGACTTGAAGCTGTCTTTTCTTGAAGCAAATTCACAGAGTCACAAAGTCACAGAATAGTTGAGGTTGGAAGGGACCTCTGGAGGCCATCATGTCCAGGCCCCTGCTCAAGCAGAGTCAGCTAGTGCAGGTTGCCCAGGACTGTGTCCAGTTGAGTTTTGAATATCTCCAAGGATGGAGACTCCACAACCTCTCTGGCCAACCTGTGCCAGTGTTTGATCACCCTCACAGTAAAAAATTGTTTTCTTGTGTTCAGATGGAATTTCATGTGTTTCAGTTTGTGCTCATTGCCTCTTGTCCTGTCTCTGGACACTACTGAGAAGAGTCAGCCTCCCTCTTCTTCATTCCCTCCCACCAGGTATATGTATACATGGATAAGATCCCCCTGCATCTTCTTTTCTCTAGGCTAAATAGTCCCACCTCTACCAGCCTCTCCTCCTATGAAAGAGGCTCCAGTCTCTTAATCAGCTTTGTGGCCCTGTGCTGGCTGGACTTTGCCCAGTAAGTCCACATCTCTCTTGTACTGGGGAGCCCAGAACTGGACACAGTACTCCAGATGTGGCTTCACCAGCACTGAGTAGAGGGGAATGATCACCTCCCTTGACCAGTGTTACCCCTAATGCTGCCCAGGATGCTGTGGGTGTGCTGTTTTCTGGGCGCAGTGGTGCATGCCTGAAGTCCCAGCTACCTGGGAAGCTGAGTGCACCAGATCACTTGAGCCCAGGAGTCATGGGCTGCAGTGTGCTATGCCAAGCAGATGTCTGCACTAAGGCCAGCATCAGTGTGGTGATCCCCAAGGAGCTCAGAGTCACCAGGCTGCCTAAGAAGGAGTGAACCAGTTTAAGCATTGGAACAGGCTGCCCAGGGAAGTGGTTGAGTCATCATCCCTGGAGGTATTAAAAAAGCATGTAGACAGGGCACTTCAGGGCATGGTTGATGGTTGGACTTAATGATCTTAAAGGTCTTTTCCAACCTAAATGATTCTATGGTTCTATGATTCTATGTTGGGAATGGAGAGGGTCAAAATTTATTGCAATAGACAAATTAAAGAAGTTGAGAAAGCTTTAGATGTGAATTTTAAACCTAAAAGGGAATTAAGTTGTCTTAAATGTGCTGTATTTTCAAAATATTTCATGATAGTTTGACTTAATTTTTTAAATGAGGGGAGACTTCTATCACATGTTCAGCTAACTAAATAGTAGCTATTCATTTTCTGAATTCGTTTTCTAAGCTTTATCTCCTAGGTTAGATCAGGATGTATTACCCTACCTACCTTGCCATTGACACAAAGGGAGCATCAGTGACTAGTTTAGGCAAGATATCTGGTGCTCCGGTAACAGAGCTAGGTAAGACAACTCCCTGATTTCCTACCTCACACACCCACATACACATACACACACAGTGGTTTGGCAATGTAATTAGCACTGAACCAAGCACATTTGTCAAGCACATACCTCTTCTCAAGCCTGCACAGCTGGGCAGTGATACACCACCGCTATGGCTGTACTTGCTCAAGGTAAGGCTAGGCACTGCTTCATTTACTTCTGTGTCACCCTGTACTCTTGGGGTGACAGTGAAAACAGTGAGCTTTGGGGCATTGTCATTGTTTCCCACAGGCATACCACACTGTTTGGGAAAATCATCCAGTTGCTTTTCTGGACTTCAAATGGGTTGTTGGGATTGACTTTGGTTAAGTCACCCAGGTTGCAAAATGGGCTGAACAACAAACTGCATGTCTCATCAGACTTCCACTTCACCAGTGAGAATTTCCGTGAGTGCCATGCTTCATTGCCAGCTACACAGACCACTTTTGCATCTAGGATGGAGTCTGCTTTTAGGACATGTCTATCAGGACCAACATCGACTCCAGGAATGTAGACATAGACATGTCTGAGAAAGCAAGCAGCAAGTTATGGTTGTTTTCAAGCCTCTTCTAAGGCAAGAGGAGGCCTCAGGGGTACATCTCAAAGTTTAAAACAGTGACCAGATTAAAGGAGATTTAAAGCACAGATTAAAGGAGCCCTTATTAGAGTACACATTAGAAGAAGTAGGACAACTAGAACATTTTCTCAGGATATGCTCAGAACCACACAGGAATTGTTTCAAAGAGCAGTGGCTTATGACTTAAAGAGACAGTTTAAAGTGTTTTTGGACATCATATGTCTCTCATCTTTACCACAGATTTAGCCTTGCATGGGCAAACAGTCCAATTCCAGCACAAGGGGCATTTAATTTCTTATTAAACGATGATATTTAAATGTTGGCAGTTTGAAGCAATGGTGCAATGCTAGATTTTTATGCTCTGACCCCTCTTCTCCACCCTTTTTGTGTTGAAAGCCCATTGGGGCTAACCTCCACTTACTGGTTGCATGGGAGCACAACCTATGGTCAAGTAATACTACTGGTTCCAGTGCTTATTTTTCTAAGCAATCTTATTGTCTCCAGTCGGGCTATTTCCATTGATAAAGACCATTCTTGTAGTAAAGGAATGTTCTATTAGATTTTTTTATTTGTAACTGACAAGTAGATGGCCTCTTAGCTGGCAATATCCCTAAAGGGTATGTAGCTATATGACTAGAATAAGATTTACTTGAAGAAACTTAAACATTCATGCCAATCTCTCCTTAAAACATAAATGTCAGAGTTCCCTATCTCCAAAATATCTAACTCCCACTGATTCCAGTGAAATAGATACTAATTACCCTTAGAGGACTTGAACCTGGAGCATAACAGAAGGCAAAATATAACTCACAGAAATGCAGAATAGAAAAATAATTATGATATTATAAAAATAACTTGTAGTGCTGTTGTAGTGAATATTCTGCACTTAGATGTTTCCTTTAAAAGGATTTACAAGATTGATAAATCTGGTTCTACAATGTTTTAGAACTCAAATCTGAGAAAGACTATGTCCTTTAAATTGCAACAACCACCTGAATTTAGTTTAAATCAGTTCAACTTAAAAGAATGAGTATCATTTTTTCAACAGGCTCTATTGTCTCCTATATGTATTTGATAATATAATCTACAGAATCACTCAAGTGTTCCTATAAAAGACTATACTACTGCAAAGTTCTAAAAGCAGGCCCTCAAATCAGCTTATTGCAGTACCTGTTAGAGACAACAAGCTATATTGTCTGTTACTAGGATCAAGATATGTGTCAAGCTTTTGATGTTAGCTACCACCTGTGGGAAACATTAAAAAAAATTGGCAATAGTCAGCATTTAACTCTGTATGACAGGAGATGCAAGCTATGAGGCTAGTCCCAAAATCTAGCTAATTTTGGCCTGCAAAGTCAAATTTTCATTTTTAGGCACAAACCACCGTAGATCTAAACAGCCAGTTTATACCTGCAGACAGACATTGAACTATCCAATTGCCTAGATGACACATAACAATTTTGGTGTGATTTTGAGCGAGATGCTTTTAGATGTACTGAATCTGGATATCCTTACCTGGGGTTCAGTAGAACATAATAGGTTTTCGGGTGCCTTGTGGTCTCACTTTGTTAAATGAAATCAGTCAGGTAGCTTTCCACACTCTTCTTCATCATATATATCACTTATTAACCTACTCAAGGCTATATATTACAATCCTTGGAAAGACTGCCAAGTCTCATATTCCTCAGAATCTCTGCAGGCCACCCAGGTAAAATGTAGATGGTAAATCTGAGCTGCCCATTCAGAGCTGGACCTGAGCCCATCTTTCCCTGGGCTTGGCCTATGCTTTTTGAGTGAAAATTACTGTGGTGCCATCTAGTGCTACTCTGCTGATCCTTGCATTTGCTGTACAGCATTTCCAAGGACGTTGCTCTGAATTAATTACTTCTAGCTCTAAACACTCTGAATCTTGAAAATGCAATGAACTTCCTCGGAAACATTCCCCACCCACCGCTTTTTTTCTCAGGAAAGTCATAATACAGATTATATACATTTCTATAACAGACCTTCCAGCAATGCATTAAAATTGGCTCTGATCAGTGTGACTGTGTGGAATGGGGAAGGAACTGGAGATTATCTTGCAAAGAGCATGTGTTCCTGTATCTTCAAGATGTGCAACTTTTAAAAACAGGAATGCAGAAGTTGCCCAGGAAAGTACGCCTAGAGAAGGGGCCTAACACCTTCCAGTATGGCCAGTCTGGATGTGGGACTGGCGAGCATTAGCAAGGAGAGGGGAGGTATCCTTGCTTGCAAAGATGATTTTGAAGCACCAAGCCCAGCCCAAATGGTGAAGAAACTATTCTTTTCCCTGTATATATGGGGTGCTGTATCTGCTGAAAAATCCACAGGGATTACCACACCCCAGGAGATGAAAAGACTTCCAAGACTTTCTGTGCAATTCTGTTTAAAATGTACCTGGTTCATGTAGCAATTGTCCCTGTTAACTCATCCAGGTCTCCTGCATTCCCAGACTAGGAGCCCCAGATGATTTTGGTACGGACATGGGACAGCTGCCCTAAAAGTAACTGTAGTTGAAAACCAGTTACCCAACTGGCAGCATCTGGCTCTCTGCAGGCTGAAGCAAGGCAGTGTGCCTTGGGACACCTAATGCCATATTTCTGATTTTTAAAGTATTACTACAAAGACAGTCCTAGTGAGAAACCAATGGGAAATAAGCACTTAGGGGCTTGTGGAAATCCTGCTGGGTTCCTGTCTACATCTGCAGAAACTTTTAAATCTGACCTCAAGACACCTTATGGTCAAGCAAACATGCTTTGCTAAATGTGACACTGATTTTCTGTGCTGTGGTACAATGTGACCTCTGGCCTGTGTGATTAAAAGTAGCTGCTGTCACCAGATGTTCCACGTGTCTCCCTAGGCTGCTTATTGAAAGTGCTGGCAGCATCTACCACCAACCAGTCCAGCACCCAGTGGGCCAAATGACTATTTCTGTTTTCTTGAAGAGCTATAATGTCGAAGCATATATCTGAAGTAGTTTGAGGCCATGCCCATGATAAAAATTTGGGGGGTGAATAATTTCAGGTATATAACAGGTCCCACTTAGACTGGTAAAGTCTATCCTATGATTTCTTTTATCTCACAATCATTGTAGTTCAAGACCTATACTGGGCTTGCTCTTGAAAAGTCCTACTGACACTCAGCATTCGCATTTTCATCGCACCTTCAATACTGATCTAAAATTAGACTCTGTTCCTGAAATGTATATTGCTCTTCAATATGCAAGCTGCAAATTGAACAATAAATTCTTGTCTTATATACTTAGTGTTGAATTAGCTTGAGGTAAGATAGGAAGATTTTCCTTTTGCCACATCTAAGGTCATAAAGTAAATAATAGAAACTGTTTTCCATGCAGTCTGCCTGAAAGTTATAGCAATTTATTAGCTGACACAGCAAATTTTGCCTGGTAGCAGAACTATCGGTAAGATAGTAAAATAGGTAAGAGAGGTAATATTATAAAACTCTAAATAAATATATATTAAGAATTTAACCCAGCATACAAATCTAGAAGCATTATTACTATTTTATTTTTAAACTTAGGAATAAGCACAAACTTCCATATACTTGATATAAATGTCTAGACCTTATCTTATTTGAGTGAATTCATGTCTGTTTAATGAGCAGCACGGTGCCAACAATTTTATAGAAAGCCCCACATATTTTTTTCCTCTGGAATGTCTCCAAGCAAGTCACACTCTTAAAAAGGAAAATTTTGGCCCTCATCCTGCAAAGGCTTATGTATGTGTCAAATTTTACATGCTGTGAAGAGCCTCATTGATTTAAATGGAGCTACTCACAAAGTAAAATGTTGAACATCTGCACAAATTTCACCAGGTTTAGGACTTTTGTTTGAAATACATTTATGTGTTCTTAACCTTCATTTTGAAAAGGCCCCTACTGCCCACTGTTCAGTTTTTGTGTCTCCAGCACTTTCTGTAGCTATTCGAGTATTACTCCAGCCCGAATTTGCTGGAACATTTCACAGGATCCTGTAAACTGTGCAAGAGGAAACTGCAAGTAGGAAACCTACCTAGTCTATACTTTTTGCAGATCAAGAGTGCAATACATGATCCTTTGAACAATATTAATAGATCTTCATGAATTAGTCACAGATAGAAGAATTTGATCCAATAAAAAATGTCTAAAATCTGCTTAGCAGGAGTAAGGATGTCCCCTTGTGAATGCCAATAACTTTCATTTTTTAAAAAAGTTTCTAGTGCTGCTCCTGAAAAAAAAAATCAAATTTGATTTGACAATGACACAGTATAGTACCATCTTCCTGAGTCTGCAGAAGATAATTTCAGAGTCTCCGCTGCTGCCAATGCCTTCTCAAATTGCAAAGCAGTGAAAAAACCTGACGTGAGAAGACACTTTTCAGATTTTTGCCATGTAAGTGCTACAGAACAACAGGAAACATAATGTCTTCCTGAAGTCTTTGAGGTGACTGTATAAGCTATTTCAGAGGTGTTCACTGTCTATCTTGGATACTGCTCAAGTTAGAGAACTGAAAGCAACGATTTGTAATTACCATCTGACTGCCACCCATTTGGAACATATCACAGGAACTGTGGAAAAGACTGATACAGTTTAATTTAGGGACATTCTTACTGAATTTTGCTTTCCACTCTACATTAGCTCTGATAAGAGTCTCAATTTTAGGACTGTGCTAAATATGTCTTAGCAGTAAAATATACCAAATGTGCAAGTGAACTATCTAGATTTTACTCTTTTTTAAAGGTCAGGATCATATTCCCATTGTATGTAGAAAACATTTCACATGTTTTGTGAGCACAACATAATAATGAGCTAATTGACAGTGTCACAGCTAAAGACAGCACACAACTGTCTCATTCTTTTAAATGTCAAATAGATGTTCTGTTCTGGTATACTTCAAACTGGTTAAGATATTTAGATACAACAGGTGTAGATTAATTTTTCACTGTCAAGCAAGTGAAACTTAAGAAACAATATAGAAACAGAAGGCTTTAAATATAAATATTTCCTTCCCCTAGGAGTTGTACAGAGGATGTCAACACACATGACTTCTGAAGATTCAGTGACATCTGGCTCCACATTTTTACCACATACAATGTGATATTTGGCATATAAAGTTCTCCTTTGTGATACTGTTCCTATTGCTAAACCTTTGACCTGGCCTGATTTCTGTCAGAAGGACTTTGGTTTCATCTGCTTTCTTTTGTGTGTTTCCCCCGCCCTCCCTTTGCTGCCTTTACCCTTGGGACAGAACCAGTCTAATCTGTCCCTTCCTTCCCGGGATCCTGAACATGGTATCAAGCAACAGAGTAAGGAATGAACCACTGCTCTGATGCAAGTAATTTCCAAAGAGCAGGTACTTGTGTGAATAAATCATCTCTCTCCACTCAACCTGATGAATGAAGGTAACTATTGACTCCTTTATTAAGCATATCTTTTTATATGTAAGAGTCACATAATGGGTGTGTGTGCATGAGCATGAAGGGAGAGGTCAAAACATACTGTTACAGAAGATACTGGTGTTGGATGTTAGAGGGTGATGCAGGGAGGCACTGACATTTATGGCGGTGAATAAAGGAAGGAGCAACTGTGTAAGAAGGAGTCTGGAGAAAGGAGGGTGAGAGTGAAAACCAGTATGGGCAGGGAGACTGAAGAGTGGGTAAATAAACTGAAGGAAAAAGCAGCAAACAGCAATGGGCCAGACAAATGGAGGCTGGTGCACAAACAGCAAGACACCCACCCAGATTTTGGAGTTCAGGGCATGGTTGTGTCCAGGAGGACGAGGCCCTTCCCAGCTGCTGCTGTGCATCTCATTAGACAATGGGAGAAAGGAAGGAATTTGAAGGCAACGGCTTTTACTCCCTGATCTCAGCCTTAAATGGCTGCTTTGAGGAAGAGTAAGATTCTAAATTGCTAAGGTAGAGAGGAAGGAACAGCAAGGGAGAGGGAGATAGGAGTCAAAACCTCAATGTGGCTTGTGATTTTATTTCAGGCTGCTTGCCAAAACTTACTTTATTTATTTTTCTTGTTACTATTGGATAATATTAAGATGTGTGTCAAGTCGTGACCTCTTAGTGTTGAGAAGGCTTTCAGTCATTAGCAGGGAAAAGATTTTGCCACTCCCCAGGTTAAATATTTAATATGGCCACAGGCTGGCTGTGAGTGCAGTGGAGGATCCAGCTGGAGTGGAGCAGCGTGGAGGTGGTTTCTGATAAAGAGAGGTGAGAGCAAACTGGAAACTGAGCTGTGCAGAAGCCTTTAAGTGTGAATGTCATCTGTAGCCTAACATCACATTGAAATAAAATACATTATAATGAACTCTTCTGGCCTTAAAAAAGATTTGGATGCCTTGATGCCCTAGAGCATGGCAAATCAGTGCCTGGGATCCTCTTCCCAGCTGCTGCTGCTGCTGCTCCCCCACTGGGATGGAGGCTGTCCAACCTGCACAGTCTGGCCAGCTGGGGCACAGAAGTTCAGAAACCCTACTAAGCACCTGAGATCTTGACTATGGCTAGTTTTGATGGCACCAGGGAGCCCCTTTCAAACTCTCTCACTCCAGATACCTTCTTTATCCCTTATCCCATCACCTTTAAGAGTGAAGAGGAAACTGGTGAATGCTCACCAGATACTGTCACTAAGCTTTGGGACTTAGGGCTCCAGTGCAAAGGTGCTGCAGCACCCATCTCCCTGAGGCATGGAGTCCTCTATCAGCTTTCACTACTACAGCAGGAGGCTCCCAGAGTCACTACTGCAAAGCTCTGCTGGCCAGCCTATGGAGCAAGGGAAGACTGGAGGGACTTATTTTACCCATTCTCTGTTCCCTGTTGTCAAGTAATAGTGCATGGGCAAGTCGGCTTTCATAACTCACTGTGGATGATCTAATATTTAATACACGTTGCTGGTTTTGCTTTGAAAAGAATTGACATGTTGCAGAATTGTCAGCTCTGGAGCCAGTCTCTTGCAAATTTCGCACTGCTGAATAACACACCCATCTCTCAATGGCACCGTTTCCTATCCCCTCCATTTAATAGTCAGATGCTTTACACAGTTCACTGCTGTAACACCAAATAATCTCCATCTGGAATATCACTTTGGCTTTATTTTTCATATTACTGGGAACTCATTTAGTTTTGTCAGTGTTTCAGTTTAACTCTGCCTTCAATTTTATTTTTTTAAATTTTGGTAGTGAGTTGCTGGAAGATTGTTGGATGAGTTTCTGGGTGGATTGCATTAGCTTCTCATTCTGATTTAAAGGTACCAAATGCTAAAAGTTAACAGGTTGTGTCAGAGATTTCACAATTTTTTCAACAACCAGGAATAATGCTTATAATGAACTTCTTTTTTGTCCTCCTAATGCTTGCAGTATGTTTGTGATGGACACTATCAAGACAGCAAGTTTAGATATGAATTTTCAAATCTGTTCAGTTGTGTTCCCAAATCTCTGTAACTCNACCCCCCCATAATTATGTAGTTTCATGTCTCAGTAATTCTAAAAATTATTTTTGCTTAATAGCAATAATGTGGACTTCTATGTAACTTTACTTGTCTTTCTGTAAGATCTGTTTCATTCTATTACTCTTTTCCCTTTTATCCCTACAAACATAAGAAGTGTGTTAGAACAGACTTGCCTTTTTACCAAAGTGCTCAATTAAAATCAGCTAAATCCTTCTTCTCTTCATAGTTTCTGTGCATGCAGAGCAGAAAGCAATGAACTCATTCAGGACCAGGCTCTGTCCTCTTTCGCAGGAGTAAATCCAGAGATCTGCGCTGACTGCTCTGGAGTTGTGGTTAAAGTATCTCAGTTCAAATGAGATCAACATTTTTGCTTTAATGTGTAGCCAGCAGTGCAGTTCTCTCATTGTCAGGAAGATGCTCATTCCTATTAGTATTTAAACTATGTTGTCAGGATGGTTACAAAGATGGTCATATCTTTTTTCAGCATGCTCTGAACTTAAACTGATAACTAAGGGTGGTTTACAAAGTACTGCAGAAATTCATTACAGTATGAATAAAGACAACTGATTTTTTCACTTTCCCTTCAAATTTGAGTGCATTTGAAATCTCTTTGACTTTCTTGGCCATTGTTTCACACAGTATAGAATTATGGTGCTATTGCAGCAGGTTGATACCTACTGGTGCAGCAATACAGCTCTCTGATCTGAGGGATTATCTATAGGTCTCTCTTAACATTTTTCCCCTTCCTTGGGCCTAAAATTTGGCAGATTCATAGTCTGCTCAGAGGGCTTTCTGTAATATGACTGAAATGTGTTTTATGATGAAGTGAACCAAGAAAAGGACTTAGAAATTATTCTTTTTCTCTTCTATTTATTTAGCACTGCTGTGTGATTTGAGATTCTCTGGCAGAATCTTTGGATTCATCAGTTTGCTGATGTGACTTCTGTGATCTGCAGTAAATATTGCCAAAATTGAAAAGTTTGAAAAGGACTTTTCACTCTCCTCGAATTTTCAGTAGTCTACCCTTATCCAACACTGTAGATTTCATTCTGGGCTTCTGCATGTAACTTCAGGAAATTCTCCCCCAATAAATGGAGCTTTCCTTCAGGAAGAGGAACTTCAAAGGAATCCTTCCTACTTTCCTATGCTTTTGCAAGTCACTCCACACAGGTAAGCTCCCTTCTTTTGGGGGGCCAGAGCTCTTGGGCTTACCTTGAGGTCTGCAGGGAAGTTGGAGAAGGCTGGTTTGTGGACCCCTTGGCATTTGCCATTTCAAAATCCAGGCTGGGTATCTTTCTAATGGAAGTGGTGGGCTTGATTTTTGAAATCCAACTGCCTCTATTATGTTGGAATAAGACAAAATTATCTACAATGACTCTTCTGGCTGCAGGGCTTATGAATAAATTAAGAGATGAAGAGCCATAGAGAAAGAGCCCGTGTTCTTGGGGAGTCCTCTCACACATGAGGAACGGTAAATATGTTCACATGCACAAGAAGCAGAGTTAGAGAGGCTTAAAGGACCTTCAAATTATTATTTCCCAAATCTGCGAACTTTGCTTTCTACCTTTTTTAAGGTGAAGATTTTCCATAGAATTCATCTATAATTTGAACACATCTGACACCTCTATTGTTACATTTAGGAAATCTGAAAAGATTTATTATTTTTATGTAGTAATTGCCTTCTGCTCCTGACAGAGTAGTACTGACACAGCACTGTAACAGCACTGACACTGTGGCTGTGGGATTCCCATGTGTCATTCATTCTGTCGCAACACATTTTTCTACCTCTGAAGTTTTCTTCAAGTCTTATTGAATGATCTCATCGATACGCTACAATAGAGAGACACTGAAAAACAGTTGCAGATTCTGGTATGATATGTTGGCTTGCTAGAAAGATTTACTCTTTTTGTGAGATATTTACTAAAATTAATTAAATTTGTTGTAGAGAACATGTGAGTTGCATTATTGTTTTTAAATATTGCCATGATTTCAAGAAAGCCTATTTTTGTAGCTTCTAGGCTCTTAAGGAACATACGTTTTCCATAAAATAATGCTTTATTTTTCAAAAAGAGTTGGTTTTATTCCAAATGCCAAAAGCTAAGACATTTGGGAATGTGAAAATCTTTTTCTATTTTCATTGGCAAAGAATTCCTATTTCTTACGATATATGATTTTACAGCTTTGTAAGGTGATATGAGCCACTATTATTGCTACATTTGTTTTGCTTTAGAGGAAAAATCAGCAGGCAAGAATACAGGACTTTGCAAGAGAGTAGAGAGCATTATAAGAACATTAATTATCCGGGCACTTTTAATATTTCTTCAAATAAATTTGTCTTAGTGTTCCAGCCCCATTACAGTTAAATGCTAGTCAGCTTTTCAGTGTTCTAACATGATTTTTAGGATTTACAATAGCATCATATGAAATTGTCTCTCAGCCCACTGTATATTTTTGCAATAAAGCTCATTGTTTAGATAATTGTTTACCTTGTCTGTTCTCAATCATTTCCCTTTCATTTTTAAAAAAATCCAAAACATTACTTGAACTAGTGATGTCTGCTTAACTGACATAAATTTAATAGTTCTTTTTAGATGTACAGAGCCTTCAGAATGGCTTAGTGGCAACATTTCAAGTGCACCATTGTTGCACATGCCTGAAGCTCACCTCCCATGCATTGTTCAATCCATTTGTGCAACGTGCTGATTCAGTGTGTGCTCCATCCCTCCTCCTTGCCTGGGCACACAATAAACTCAAGGCTCTTGGTCATGCAGTAACAGTGACAACCAAGGCAGTTTGTGCATGCACCCTCATAAGCTGGTGCATTTGCGCTCTTTGAGCATCTGGCCTTTATGGTCATACAGAGCAAATTCTACCTTGGAGACCTAAGGATCTAGAGCAAAACTATGGATAAATTAGGAAGGCCCCAGGAAAAAAAAGAGACTAGAGGCCTAGCTTTCACCTCCTTGAAATTTATTCGGTAGATTCCAGCATAGTCAGTCTTTCATACTGACTCAAAAGGGACCCAAACAAAGCTCTGAGATTGCAGAAGTCTGCATGCTTCTGAAGTGAACAATTCTGCCTGTGTCCAAATCTCCTCCCTATTGTCCTGCCCTGCATGACCTGTTGTCCCCTCACTCCTCCTGCTCCTGCTCTGTTCATTCAGTAGATCCTGCAATTTTGCACAGGTCCTTCTCTCTCCAGGCATGTTTACCTCTTTCCCTGCAGGAGAGAAGGAGCTTTTTGAGAGACAAAAAGTGCATACATGTGTTAAAAAAAACAAGCCTGGTCATAAGGAAGCCATTCAATACCTTACTTATGTACAAAAATTCATTGCAGATTCAAAATTCAAATTAGAGAACCCCACTAGTTTGATGTAGCATGCATGACCTGAGGCACAAGTAAACAAATCCCAGACTTGCTACTTTTGTCATCTTTCCTCTGTACACTGCTGTGTGAATCAGTGAATAAGGATGTGAAAGTCAGTTAAGTGACTTGCAGAGTAAGTTTCCAGAGAAGTGAAGGTTGCAGAATTAGCTCTTCCTGGAGACATCCATGGCTTCGAAGCTTGCTCTCAAATCTACTTTCAAAGTCAAAGTTGTTGTTTGTCCACAAGCTGTCTGGAAGCCACTATGCACTCAGACTTGCGTCTGGGATGGCCCAACTGACTTGCTTTGCACTGAGGTTGGGGTTTTATCCAGAACGCCTAAAATTGCATGCCAGAAATATGCATGCCACATGCAACAATCTAGCTATACCCTCAGCCTTCCCTGGTACTACTGTTCCAGGCATGTCCATCCAGTGCAACCAGACTTAGATGACAGTATATCCAGGCAAGTCTAATGCCTCTTCTGGAAGGCAGAGAGCAAGAAACAGCCTGGTTCCTCTGCTCTCGTTCCATCTGGGACTCCACCGCCCATCACAATGTCCATCAGAGTGTTTCTAAATACTGCATAGCAGTACATCTGTTCTTTCAGTTCCTATCCTGAGGGTCAATTCTGGGTTACATTTTTCAGCTCTTGTATATAGTAAGCCTGATTTTTTTTTTTTTCTCAAGAGTTACATCTTCTAGGACAAGGCTTGTCATAGTGCGTACCATAGTTTAAAGAATATTTGATTACCTTACAAGGCATGCTGTCTCGCCTAATCCTTTGGTTTTTGCTCCTCCAAGGCCAGCTGAGGTGGAAGGTTCGCAGTACACCCAGGCTGGAAGAAGGAAACCGGGACAGACTGGGACCCCAGGGAAGAGGTGCTACAGCAAGTACAAGGAGGTACCAAATTTAGGTGTTTCCAAGACAGGATTTGTCAAGTGTGACAAAACCCACCAAGCACAGCGGATGCCCCAAATGACACAGGACACATAAGCCTTGATGGAAAGCACAGAAGAAGTTGCAAAAGAACTGACCAGGCCTTTGGCTAATTGGTGCCTCCCTGTGTCCATTTTTTCTAGTCCATACAGCAAAGAACCAAGATAGGCTTGCTAGCTGGCCAGTTTTAAAACGAACAAAACAAAAAAAACCCAAACACAAAAAGATGCAAAACCCAGACACTCAGCATGTGCAGTAACTTTGGCCAGTCAAGCCTATGCCAGAGTTATTGTGCAGACTGATTTGCCTGTGAACGTGCAAAACCCAAGTGGCTCTGTGTCACAGATCAACTTCTAGGCTAGTCACAGTAGTGGCACTACTGCTGACAACTCCAGCAAATTAGGTGCCTTGCCAGCAGCCAGTATGGTGATGGCCAAAACAGCCAAAACAGTTGATTGAGCTGTAGCCCTAAGCCAGGCAGAAAGGAAACCTCCAGGATGTTGCTGAGGGCAAAAGGCTGGCATTTGGCACAGCTGTCATTTGCTTACTTGGTAGTCTGCAGAGATTTCTGACATATACGTGCATCAGCCATGCTGAAGCCCTCTGACAGGGCATGTGTTTTGGTTGATTCTTGTAGCATGAAGGGAAGTTCTGTCTGAGGGAGATCCCACAAGAAAAGAGACACCCCCAGATGGGCACTCGATTCAGGGAGGAGAAGTCTGATTACCAGCCAGCAGATGATCTCTTCGGGGCTAGCCCATGATGTCACATGCACAGATGTCATCAGCAATGATGACTAGGGGTCAAACAGGGCTGTGAAAGGTTGTTGAAGTCTAGTTGTGTTTGCCAAAATGCCACAAGCTGCCCACGGGGCAATGCCACGTGAGCATGGCATTGCAGTCCCCCTCTCCTAATGCACAATCCTTTCCCTGCAGCTGTTTTTCCTTCAGTCTGGATGTCTGGGTGAGGAAATCTTGCAATGGCTTGCCTTTACAGACCCACTTTTAGTGTAGGGGATTCCCGTCGAGGTCACAGAAGTTATGGAGCACAAAGAGAGGTGTGTGGGATTGCTGGCGCACCACGTTCACTACTGCTGAACTTCAGCCTGGAGCTACTGGAAAAACTGAGGTTTCCAGTGTAGACCAGTGGAGCAAGGCACAGGGTTTGCTGTGCTTGAACAACTAAAACAACCTGAAGACCCTGACAAATTAAAGCCCAACATATTATTTCGGTATTGCTAATGACAAGTATTCAAAATTCAGAAGGCAGCACCCCAAAATCATAAGCTGGGGGGGGGTTGTTAACATTTATAGGGGTTTAAAATTCATCATTTTTCTTTGCTGTTACACATGACATAACATGATTCCAGGACTTAGATTTAAGAACTCCACATCATCCTGCTGTTGTAAGATACATAATAAAATTATGTGCCTCTAGAGAAATTATTAAGATTTTAGGTTATTTGCATTTTGTTTAATTTCACTTCTTTCATGAAAGTGCTTGAGTCACATGGCAAGAAGCATATTTAAATAATTTCTGGAAAGAAACCGATAAATGTAGAAAACTGCGATGAAGCATACAAGTCATATAACCAGTATATTCTTCTTGTCACACAATGGCTTGAGTTCTCACAAGAGTCTGCTCACATTTAAATAATGACAGTCTTTGGTGCCACTGAAATTTCGTAAATTCTTAATAAAAGGACCCCACAGCCTTTGACTGCATGAAAACAGTCAGGTGACATCAAAACTGGCACTTTACGCTGTGGTTTACATGCAGATTATAGACACACTAAATAGAGTTTTTCATTGCATGTGACAGCTCATGACCTTATGGGTTTCCTTTCATGTGTAAAAACATCAGGGCTTATAGTTCTCCTAATGATCCATTTAACTAAGACAAAGGAAACCCTTTTATTCTATACAGAAAATACAACCTTTGAACTTCAAAGGTATCCTATTTTCCCATCTACACAGACATCTTAGGAGTGATCAGGACAGATCTGAGCTAGGGATCTATACAGTTTTAGATGACCTAGGCTGTCCAAGACATCTGCATTGGACTGGCAGGTATGATAAAGACTTACAGGAGATCTAAGCCCCTTTGCAGCAGCAGCTGGAGGCTAGTCAGGATCTAAGAAGACAATAGATGCTTCTGATTAGGCAACTGAATCACCTAGTGTCTAACATTCAGTGCTGAACTTAAACAGGATAGATGACAAAATCCATACACTGTGGTGCCCACCAACTCCTGTGTCTGTATAGCAATCATTTTTTAGAAGAGTTGTCGATTTTGCACACACGTGTTTCAGGGACTGTGCCTTGTTCAGGAGCCAGTGTTGATCAGTTGCCTCTCTGTCCTTTACATTCTTCCCATTAACTGTTCATGAAGCATTGCAAAGATGACAGAAGGCACAAACAGGAGCCAGAGACTGAGGTAACTCACATACCATACCATTGAGCAGACACCAGAACTGGTATGTAGCTGAACAGGATTACTTAAGAGACACAAGCAGCAATGCAGGAGTAGTAAGTCCTTAGATGAGATTCTCATTTCTTCCCTGTGATGTCCCATGCCAGTAGGCCTGGTGCTTAGTATGGTCATGAAGATGAAAGAGAAGTAGCTGCTCACCCAGTCTTTGGCAGACTCCTGCAGCAAGCTACCACATGCCTCCAAAAAAGGCTTCTCTTCCCAGTATGGATACCGTGGCAGGATGTTATAGGATAACAGCTAAAAAATCCACCATAGAGGAACCCCTTTACCACTGAAGAAGCAGCTGGAACTTCTTAAAGACCTTCCTTACATCTAATAGGATGAAAGGACTGAGAAGGTTACATGCAGGATGGCCTGCAGCCTCTCCACTTCTTGCCTTTGAGACCAAGCTGAGAGTTACAAGAGCCTCTATCCAGATCCAGTATGGAGGAGGAGTCCTTGTAGTCCCTGCTCCCCAGCAAGGCAGGCTCTGTCGCTCCTCTGGGACTGCTGGGGGAACACTGCCTCCTACCCACATCACTTCCTGCTGAGAATTCCTGTCTTTATTCAAAACTGTAGCAAAACTCTTTTTGACTTAGCAGAACAAGTTTCATCCTTGGAGAAACCAAGGAGTAGCTTTGCATTTCCAGCCTGAGTAGTTCTTACCCCAAGGAACTGGAAAACACTCCAGTATCTCAGTGGTTCAGCAATGGATGCTCAGGAAGGAGTCTCTTTTTCCTTGAAATGATTGATGGAATTGGCCAGAATCTGACCTATTAAAGCTAGAAAGTTACTCCTGAACTTTGAATACACCCCTCTCGGTCCTAACTAATTTTTGCCATCTATAATCTTGTTAAATGGACAACTTGAAATAAAGTGCATTGAAGGTTATATGCAGCTACAATCAACCCTTTGTAATACTTCTGTACTAACTTTTTTCACTCACGGACATTCAGGTTGCCTGTACAGTCCACATACCTATCCTAAAGTGCTAAATTCACTGAATGCAAACACTTACCAAACAATTTGGGGGTATGAGGGGTGGGGGGAATGGTACAGACATCCGTGGTTGTGCTAACAGGAGTTAAGTACTTTGCTCTGACTTCAGTTTCCTGATGACAGGAGTGGAAAACAATTACCATTCTCCCAACTGAATTCTGAGTTTATTGTCTTGGGAACATTCCTTGCAGATGACAGAAAGAAAAGAAAGTATCCTACCAGATGTACTTCCAGCTCTTCCACAATTTGTCTCTCCTGCCAATTTGGAAGCCTGTTTATTTGGTTTATTAAATATTACAGCTTACTATTTAAAATACCATACAGCAGAACTCAAAGAACTATATGCTTTACTATGTTATCCTCCTTTGTTGAGCTCTTATCTGACAAGGTCATTATTTAAAGAGTGTAGGCACATACAACCTTCAAGACACTATGGCAATAAACTGTTCTCTTTTTAGTATCAGCTGTGAAATCTGCAGGATGACTGACAATTATAAACACCTTGGGAAGTGCAGTTAAAGATCCCTTTTAATACTGGATTCTGATATCTATATTCTGTGTTGGAGGCATGGTCTCTCTAGCAGGAGCTGTGCAAGCAAATAAATGGAAGCATACAAAATGGTTCATTCTTATGGCTCCATTGCATCTTCCTCTTACCAAAGGATAGTCACCATTAGTAACTTCCCCCCTCCTCTTCTCTTTCTGCATCAGACAGGCAAAGCTAATTATTGTCTTTCAGATATCTGGGCAGCTGGAGAACTTCTTAAGCACTTTACAATAAAGTGTAAACTCCTGCCCTCGTGGTCCCTAGTGACACAATTCAGTGAAGAATGTATCTTTCACAGGACCTTACATTCTGTATTGGTCTGTACTTTAAAAATATATGTGATACAAACATTTAAATAGATTCATTGCATTTAGTTTTTACTGGCTCTTTACTGAGATAGGCATTACATTGATTAACCCCCATGCCATGCCATTATCTGTGTATGATACAATACAGAGTACAGGTGCACACCTCTGAATTAGCTCAGATTACCTTTGTTCTGTTGAGAATGCATGCAGTGATCCAGGATGGAAGTGAGAAATGCACGGAGGAAGGCAGCACAGTCCCTGTCCAAGACAAGTACTCACAGGTTGGTTGTCAAGCACAAGGGGGGCGTCCTGCCTCCACTGCAATTTGCACATCTAGAAGCAGCCAAGGAATGCAAGCTCTAGGGAAAAAAAAAAAAGTCAGCATATCATTTAATTGATGGGAAAGGTCATATATACCTGTCACTCCATCTAAGCACAGTAAATACAGGTTTTCCTGATTTTTCACAGCATTAACGAGACTTACAGATCTATAGCTGCAAGGGATTTCCTGGTATCATTTACTCCATTCCCCAGCACAGCACAGAATGACGTACATCTATCAAGCTATTCCTGACCGATGCTTATTTTTGAACAGCTTGCAATGAAGGTGATTCCACAATGACTGCAAGCAGCATCCTCTCACGCTACTTCATTGCCCTTCTAACTAAAATTATTTTCTAATTGCTAATACAAATCTCTCTTGTTGCAAATTAACTTTGTACCTGCACTGGACACAGTCAATGGTTGAATCAATTTCATGACAACTGAAAACATACTCAGCAGACTGCTGTATTTCCCCTTCCCTCAGTTTCCTCTTTTTTTTCAGGCTTCCTTCCTTCTGTCCCTTCTCAGAGCTCAGGATTTCTGAAGAGCCTGTCATCTCCATTGCTTTTCTCTCAGCCCTCTCTAGTTTTTCATTCTTTTAAAAATTCAGTGCCCAAACGGGACTTTCTACGCCAGCTGTGGAAGAAAAATCCAGTGCCAAACAGACCCCTAAAATTATCTTCTTTGGCTTATGTATGGCCCTATTATTAACACTCCCCAGAACATAAATTGTCTGTTTTGCAATCCTGCCATGTAACTGACTCACACTCAGCTTGTGACCCATGTAACCCTGGGTTCTTTTCTGCAGACAGGACTGTGGCGAGCCCTGTGTAAGGGTCTTGAGCTGACTCCGAGGGACAGACGAGGGTAGATCACATCGTGTTGTGACAGCTGTGAGGAAAGAGAGCCTCAGGGCCTGTATCCACCAGCCACAACCAGACTAGACACAGCTCAAGTAAAGTGCTGTCAATTAGTTTGCACAGAGACCTGGGTGCAGTCAGTCCCAGAGAAAGGCTTGATCCTGCCACTGGTTTTACGAGTAGACCCTTGTATTCATCAGATCATTTAATACAACAAAACTGGACTGAAACAAATTTAAATGGAGCCCATGGGCAGAGGGCAGTGAGGAAGAGAGATGTCAAGCGCATGCAGGTCAGTTTATATCCTTGCAGGGGCATGGGTCTCGAGACTGTCATGCCTGTTACCTTTACCCTCAGTACGCTGAATAAAGAACAGAGAAGGGAGTTCACACCACTAACGGTGTGCTTTTCTTCAGGTGTCTTCTTCTCGCCTTGCTTCTCCTTCCAGCTTAGTAGCGGATTCATCTCACCTAACTGATCAAAAGCTGGTGTCATGTCTAAGCCCCTTTTGGTTTCCTTTGCAGTCTGAGAAAGGAAGAACTACCTTCTGACCTCTGGATTCACCCCATTCCAAAATAAATGTCTTAGAGACAAGGCATGAATCACCTCCCGAACGTGCTGCCTCTCTCTGTTGACCAGTGAGGGAGTGACCAGGACACCCTTAGGCCAGGTGTCCAATTCTTTGACAGCCATGGAAAGGCAATCACAATTATTTCCTTAATGATGGCCCAGGCTCTCTAGTCCAGCTGATTACTTTTCCAGGAAAGCACTCATAATCTGTTCTACGCATAGCCAAATTCAGTGTATGTATGAGAATCCATAAAGTCTAGTTTAAATGCTGAATATCCTCTCTGTTCTCTGTCTTCCACACATCCTCTGCCTCTAGCTCTAGTTATCTATAGCAGATTGTCTTTTCCCAGCCATTCCTGGCAATACCTCAATAACCAGCAGCTGGGTCACATTCATGGAGTCACAAGAACAAGACAAAGCTATCTGTTAAAAATGGTATCTCCTCTCCCTGGCTTTCATTCGGCCTGGCATAAACTGACAAAGGGATGTCATTTTTTTTGCCTGACCACATTTCTCATAGCATGTAGAAGGAAGCATAATTTGCTATCACAGCAATTTTTCCCTTTCGCACTTGGCTAACCACACTGTACATTTCACACAGATCTTTTCACTCAGCTGCTGCGAGTAATAGTCCCGAGGTACCGGAAATCAGAGACTATGCTGTCTCAGCTTTTTTAGAAGCCATAGAATTCTCTGGTAAAACTATACATGCTTTACTGGTCTTATTAAAGCAGATTTTTTGGTAGCAAACTCATGAAATGCAAACTGTGGACAGAAAAGCTTTGCTGGTAGATTTTTGCAGAGTAGCACGTGTAATTACACAGTACATACATATTTAATTTTTGTTCTGTTTCTGCAGAACTTCGTGCAAGAACTGGAAGGTCAACATCATTCCCCAGAAAGAGGGATAATCAGAAGCTAAATTTGAGATGCAGAGGGCTGCTGTTATGGTTGGGTCAGAAGCTGCCACTAATCTAGAACAGGAGCAGAAAATAATTTTCTCCATTCAAGCTGTGCTTGAAGATTTATCTAACACCATACTTATTTCCATGAAAAGTATTGCACATTTGCCATGAGTGGACATACAGATGTCCATTTCTGACACTGAACTGATCTATTAGTTCCAGTCTAACATCATGGGAGAGACAAGGGATTGGAAATCATGACCATGGAAAGTCTTTTCCATATCCTGGTCTGGTATATTTGTATTTTGTAACTGGAAAAATGTAATTGTGTGAAATTAACCGGGTGATGGTTCAGAGCATCACTAGCTTTTATTATGGCTGAAACCTCTTTGTAGTGATGTTCTGTGCTCAGTGGTCTGGAGTTGGTCTACATTTTCAAACACTAGATGGTGCCAAGGGTCCATAAATAAAGAAAAGCTGACGAATCGAAACAAAAATGTTTCATTTAAATGGCAGTACTGGCATAGTTTGGTCTCCGTGCAGTTCCGTGAATTAGTTCAAAATCTACTGTTAAAATGTCTCATTACCCAGGAAGTGACAGAAAAAAATTCTGTACAAGATGATAGTAACCCAAGTAAACTCACAAGTAATTTAGTGCTGGAATCTACAGAGAGGACAGCAATTCAGAAATGAAGTTTCAATACAGGGATGTAACCAGCATAGGCAGGTCCAGATTCATCTAGTTGAAAACCTTTTCTCTGACAGTGACTGGTACAAAGTGCTTCAAAGAAACCTGTAAAAGCCCTGTGGCAAGCAGATAGTCGCACCCTCGATCTTAGCATGGTACCTAACACTTACAGGTTGGCTTAAGCTCTAGCATATGAAGCCAAACATTGCGAAAAGTGTTTCTAATTAAAAAAATTGGTTGTTCTTGCTAGATATAAAAAAACTAGTTGACTTATTTTATAACTTAACTACAGACACCGATTGCAAGATTAAAAGATGCAAATGTCTGCAAACTGTATCTGTGCCTACATAATAACAAAGATTATAAAAATCTTTAACTTTTTCTAGATTTACTGCTTTCTTGAATAGAAAATTTCATATTTGCTTATCTGACAGTCTTAGTGGTCTCACTATATGACCAAACTCTAGAGAATGAGAAACAAATTACCATAACTTTAAATGAGAAGTGCGTAATATCCACTGCACACTGCTTTACAGCAATATTTGGTGAAAAAATCTGTAGCCATTCTGCAAGCCAGTATCATACTTTCCTGAGGCAGTTTGTATGAGACTATTATCTGTGAGACAATGATATTGATAGTTTGTAGCAAGACTGTTATTAAATTACTTGCAAGAAAGGACATAAAGAGAAGGAATATTTGACAGCTCATTAGCATTTCTATTCTGATACTCTATTGTTTCAAAGTTACTGACAGTGTTCTCTTTCCCCAGTCCAGATTTTCCTGTTTGTACACACTTGGAGTTCTGTGGGAAGAGGAATTTCTGTCTGCGAAGGATATGAAAGAGGGTGCAATTATCTGAGTCTTGGGGGAAGAGCTCATTTCACATAGTTATTTGTCAGTACAGATGCTAGATCCTGGTTCTGTGATCAGAAGGATTATCGTAAGGAACCTCTCATAGATGTCAATGTAGCTGGACAGAGAATTTACTTTCTCAGTGGAGAAGTAAGTACCATTTCCTAAATCCTTCTGACCCAAATCTTTAAGAAGGATCCTTGGATCCACTCTTGATGTAAAATTGTTCCCTGGAAAGTGGGCTGTGATGCCTACACAGTGCTGTGTCTCTGTGTCTTTTGTGGCAGCATCATGTATGTAAATAAATAGTTATTTTTAGATGACTGGTCTGCAAGACTACAGGTATCTCTTACCAGTAGGCTTACAGAGTGAGGCTTAGTCCATAGGCAACAGAAATTATGTGATGCAGCCCACCATAAAGCAGACTGAGCAAACAGAAGGCACTATGTCTCTGTTGCTTGTACATCTTGCATTTACAAGAACTATGCTGCCTCAACAAACCTGTGTACAGAAGCTGTGATGGGAGGGTGCATAGGACAGACAAACATACCAAAGGGAAAACAACAGCATACCTATGCCTAACTGATGATGATGTTTAGAGATACAATGAAGATTAGAGCAGTTGTGAAGAATGAAGCCAGGTCAATCATACAGGATAATCTGGGTGGCATGGTCAACTGGACACAAGCAGACAATATAATTAAACATAAAGTTACAGATCTAGGATGAAAACAGGCAGATCATATTCAGACAACAGGTGAAAGCTGGAAGATCTGTCCTGTGAAGATGTGACATTGGAAAGGACTTGGCAATGAGTAAGGTGGATTGTCAGCTGAGTATTCAGCTTCTAATCTGATTCTGTAGCCAAGAGCACTAATGCAATCCATAAATGTACTCATAAATCAAAAGTGAAGGGGCCTATTTGACATTTGTGTGATTGATCTCCACTAAATTCAGTGTTGAGAAACTGAGAAGGTTTAGAGAAGACTCACATTTGCCATTAAAAACTGGAAAACATTTTGAAGTGAAATATTTCAGGAATTTGCTTTGCTTTGCTTATGAAACAAATGTAAGTCCGTAACTTCCTGTGCAGTTCCTCTGCAGATAGCATTACTTCACATGCCCACTGGGTGCACTGTGT
>VYZV01007281.1:9262-26139 GCA_013401275.1 Pandion haliaetus | reverse complement strand
TCCTAGATGGGGTCATTTTCAATGTCATTTTGACACAGTTACATTTTGCAAAGTTAGGTTAAATATTCTTAAAGAAAGAGAGGGCCTGTGGCAGGAGAAGAATCTATTGCCCTTTCATTAGGGATCTAATGGAAATAAGGACTTTGGTTAAAAACCCTGTTCTGAGAATCAGCCACCTCAAGGTTCAAGTCATGTCTGTCTGAGCAGCTAATTGCTGTGACACCACTCCCCGAAATCCAGGGAAGTCCTGAATACATAGGCAAGTACTGCTGACACATGACTATAATTCACATGATCTGGGATGAGCACAAGCTGGAGAGTAGTACTGCATTTGTAGGCCAAATGCAGCCTTGTTGCCCAGATGCTAAGCAGTCCTGCCTTAAGCACTCCTTCACAGACAGTCTCATTTCCTAACATTGTAACTGTAGATCATCTGCCAAAGACTGATTAGCTTCAAAAGGCTAACTTCAGTTTCTAAGAGTCCTTACAAAACCACCTACACAGCATCAACTCAAGACCAAAGCCAGGAATCTGCAAACTAAAGAATACTGCTGCAATGCTCAGTAAGCAAAACTTCCCCACTAGCAAGCAAAACATCAAGTAAATGGTTTTAATTTAACCCTTTTTTACTGGAGACAAGAGAAAAGGAAAAAAACCAACACAATCTGCTAGGATATTACATAATGCACAGGTCAAACACATCACTCCCAACATGAGGTTGGAAATAGATCCATCATAATTCTCCTCCAAAAGCTATCAGGAATGGCTGAGATAAACAGCTACTGCCCATGGTTCCATGTTCAGCCTCAAAAGAGATGAACTGGTGGGTGCATCTATGAGCAGGCCATAAAGAGGATGCTCATTCTCTAGACTTGGCAAGCAGCTTACAAAAATAAAGACATTTTGTGATACAAAACACATCAGTATTTTCAACCTACAATACGGAACTATTAGAGAGCATTAAAATGGCCATGGGTGTTAGAACTGTGTTTCCTAACTTTCTTTCCCAACTTAAAAATAAACTCGTTATGTAATACAGATCATGCCAGAATTTTCACCTCCAAAAGAGAGTTTTACACACATGTTCACCTAGGAAACTCTGTTTACATACCAAGTAAGTAGGAGTTAAGCTCAGGCTAAGGAATAATGAGGTATTGAATCAGATCACAGCTCATTTACCTATTTATAACCATTAACAAATTTTGTAAGTTATCCATATCTGAATTTTTCATTTGAAAAAAAATACAACAAATCTTAGTATTTACATGCTTCATAGTGAAGTTATAAGGTCTAATTTATTAAACTGTAAAGTGTGATGAGATTCTCAGCTAGATGTTAGGGACAAATAAGACTTATTTGAAAGTACAGAAAATGATCTGAACAAAAAACAGATTTGGGTAAATTAATAGGAGGAAAATATACTCTGTTTCACTCTATTAGGATGAATGGCATTTTGCCTGGAATATGAGTCACGGAGAACATTATATTCTGAGTGTAAGACACGGCTAGGCAAGAAGGAAAGGGGAGTAGTAATCTGGAGGATAAACTGCAGGAAGAAATAAGTAGGAATACACTAAAGTGATAGGAATACTGCATGAAGAACTACTTTAAGACTAAAAGCTAAATTGTATCTTATCACTTTGAAAGCCATTCAAGTTAAAAGGCTCAAGGATTCTGCTGAGGGAATGAATCAGATCTCAAAGCCTCACATACAGCACGTGAGAGCATAGGACAAAGTATTCTCAGTCTGGGAAACCTGGCTCTGGAAAGAATTTTCAGTAGAGGTTACATGAATCACAGTCTGAGCTCTCATGAGTCATTGCAAAACCTTCATTAACACTTGTAGACCCAAATAAACATTTACAATACTAACTGAAACTCCCAGCTCTCCCACAGAACAATGAAGGATTAGCAGAAACAGCTTGGTCCAAAACAAAGCTTTGTAGAAAGTGACCTGTCAGAAAAGCCAGAGATGCAAAATTGAAACATTAATCATTACTTCTATAAAGAATCCCCCAGAATCAGTGATGCCATTTCCATCTTCTCTGGTCACATGTAGACATTTTATTGGTACTTAGACATTTTGGCAAAATGACAGTAGCAATGCTGGCATCTATCCCCACACACAGTGATATCTCAGCTTGTGGTGGCAGCAGTTTCCATTTGCTCTTTTTTTGTGGACTAGGGTCACTCAGACCTCATCTGCACTGGTACCATATGGTATTACTGTAATCATCACCAGTAACTCTGTTCAAAAGTAAGGACACCAGAAACACAAAAGTATGTCAGGACTGAAATGGGGAAAGCTGTGGGCATATCTGAGTGACAGCAGGACAAAGCAGACAAACTGCCAGTGCATGATTACTACATTTTATCTATACTGCTTGCCAAATGTAGTCCTATGCAGTGTCATTAACAGAATCCGATCTTAATAAATGTCATTTGTGTAGAGTATTCACAGGCCCTGATTTGACACATCTATTACTGACATTACACAAGTCCTGCTTTGAGTCATTTTTGATTGAATGTGCTGATACATACTGCAGCCAGAGCTGCAGATACTACTTCCATAGGACTTTTGGAAAAATATTTCTTTCAGCAATAACCTGGTTAAATGATGCATCTAGTATTTTTTATACATTATATAGCCTAAAAATATGTTTGATAATTTAAGTTTGATTTGCTGCTATATTTAAATCTACTCACTTATGCTGTCAGCAACAAAGCAATTTCCCCATACGCTTTGATGCACTCTGACTAAATTTTTTGTATTGCTGTGCACATGCCCTCTGAATTTTGGCTCAGCAACGTATGAAGCTTATTACCTAGGACTTCTCTCGAGGCTATCAGTTTTATTTAGATTCCATTCAGATTTTAAATTTATGGCTAGGCTTTGATTTATCTGGCTTGATTCAATGCCCAGTGAAGTCAATGGAAAGTTCCTATTGACCTAAAAGGAAGTTGAGGTACTTCCGTGTGCCTAGTTTGATCTGACATTAAAGTTCTTTTCTTCCATTAGGTTCCCCCTATTTAAAGTGAGTTAGAAACTGTCACAAAGTACTGAACTGTTTTCTGAATGCAGAGATGTGGAAAAAAAAAAGCATTGCTCATGAGGGTCTGCCCCAGCTCTCATTGAAATCAGCAGAAGTTGTTTCATTTACTGTGATGGAAGCTGAGCTAGAGCTGAACATCAGAACTACATTTATTCTGAGATTTATTCCAGAAAGTGAAAACCTAATGTAAAAACCAGATGTTTTTACCCTTTCTGGGTCTTTATTGAGTTGGAGAGAAGGTAGGATCACAGTGCTGTTCACAATTGCATGAATTTCATGAAATGCAATCTGTTGATACAAGTTTCCAGAGTTCTGTGAAACTCTCAGCTTTCATCTTGAAAAAGAACAAAAGGAAAAAAGTAAGTTAAGTGCTTTTAAGACTACAGAGAAAGGTGGAAAACCACAAATCCTAAGAGCTCAAAAGTAAGGAGGCCAAGTCCCTCTTCCCAAAATGATTTGTGGTAAAATGCTATGATTTTTAAATCAGCTTCATAATTTGGAGGTCTGATTCATTTTGAAATGCTTAGTATTTTTAACGACTCTGTCTCACTGTGCTGGATAATTATTCTCTGTGCCATGACATTTCCTAAAGACTCTCAACTGAGTCAGCACTCGCATCATGCCAGACACTGTCCAAAAAGTAAAAATTTAAAAAGGGGAAAAGTCATGTAGGTTGTCAGCAAATTAATTTTACCATAAGCTAATACGCAAATGGATTAAAAAAATGCTGTTTAAACTACAACGTTATAGTCTGCCTCAATCCTTGTATAAAATCAAATTGGAAGAGATGTTAGAAGACCTTCTGCAAAAATATCTAAGAATGCCTCAGGTTATTTTTTTCTAGAGGGAAACCTGTATGATATACAGAATTTAATATAGCTTTGGCAAACATTTATATATACAAATGCTTATGCATATATGAATAGCTATTTGAAATTCCAAGGCTCTGTTACCAGTACAAAAATAATTACTGACAGCCCCATCTATTTCTGTGTATAATCTGCTGCTGTACCCAAATTCCTTCAACACAGAAACTATTGCCAGAGCAACTCCGTAATATACTGCTCCAAAAACATCTAAGTACTTTATTAGCTCTGCATACCTAGTTATCTTATGCTACACTGCTATTCATAAGAGTGCTTGCTGTTTTCACAGGAATGAATTTGTGGTATCACCTGTGAATTTCCAGTGCATTCTGATCCATAAGAGGCATGCAGACTCTCCCACCAAATCAGGGGACCACAGATGAAATGTCAAGGAACTTCTTGTGTGTTACTTACTATTCTTTATCTGTCTGATTAACATCTAAGTCTGCAAGCCCTAATACAATATTTTAGGTTCATCTCTGCTGCAAAACCTTGATACAACACTAGTAGGAAAAGGAACTTCCGTTTATGGCAGTTAGCCTGTTTTGTGATTAGGGGATTTTCATTAATATTTTCAGCTCTGAATTTCAGCAGAGGTAACAGTCAATGTATTAGAAATCCACTCCTACAGTCCACTGCCAGCTGATTTCATTGGCTGACAACTGATACATACCTGAATTATGGCAGTACTATCTAAATAGCCATCCATGACTTACTTTCATTTTCTGTACATCTCTCCCTACCATCTACAGTCTAAAAGACACCTGGTTTTATTTCTCAAGGCAGGGAATGAGAAGGGAATGTGAGCTAACTTCACAGAGGACGTAAAAGTTCAGTCTGAATGTTCCACTGAAACCCCGAGATCCTCATTTCAGTCTGCAGTGGGTGTCTGAGTTTCAGCCGCTGGCCATGCAAAAAGCCATCTCCTGAGTCAGTTACATGGGGGGCAATCACGCTGAGTGTTTCCAGCCTGCAGAAGCCATGCAGGGGAAGATGTGTAAGATGCACATCTAAGATGGGATGAATCACAGTCTGACAATAGATATTTGTTTCCACTGATGGTAAGGAGAACACAAGGCGATTACCTCAGACTGGACATCAAACTTCCAGGTGATGTGTGATCGATCCGCTGTATTGGGTTTGCGTGGCAAGGTTTTGGTAGTGGGGGTCTACAGGAGTGGCTTCTGTGAGGAGCTGCTAGAAGCTTCCCCTATGTCCAACAGAGCCAATGCCAGCTGGCTCCAGGACAGACTCGCTGCTGGCCAAGGCTGAGCCCGTCAGCAATGGTGGTAGTGCCTCTGGGATAACAGATTTAAGAAGGAGAAGTTGCCGCACAACAGAAACTGCAGCCGGAGAGAGGAGTGAGAATATGTAAGAGAAACAACCCTGCAGACCCCAAGGTCAGTGAAGAAGGAGGGGGAGGAGGTGCTCCAGGTGCCAGAGCAGAGATTCCCCTGCAGCCCATGGGGAAGACCATGGTGAGGCAGGCTGTCCCCCTGCAGCCCGGGGAGGACCCCAAGCCTGAGCAGCAGGATGTCTGAAGGAGGCTGTGACCCCGTGGGAAGCCCGCGCTGGAGCAGGCTCCTGGCAGGACCTCTGGATCTGTGGAGAGAGGAGCCCACGCAGGAGCAGGCTTTCTGGCTGGACTTGTGATCCCGTGGGGGACACACGCTGGAGCAGTCTGTGCCTGAAGGACTGCACCCTGTGGAAGGGACGCACACTGGAGCAGTTTATGAAGAACTGCAGCCTGTGGGAAGGACTCATGTTGCAGAAGTTCATGGAGAACTGTGTCCTGTGGGAGGGGCCCCACGCCGGAGCAGGGGAAGAGTGTGAAGAGAAAGGAGCAGCAGAGACAAAGTGTGATGAACTGACTGCAACCCCCATTCCCTGTCCTGCTGTGCTGCTAAGGGGGGGAATAGAGAATTTGGGAGTAAAGTTGAGCCCGGGAAGAAGGAAGGGGTAGGGGGGAAGGTGTTTTAAGATTTGGTTTTGTTTCTCATTACCCTACTCTGATTTGATTGGCAATAAATTAAATTCATTTTCCCCAAGTTGAGTCTGTTCTGCCCGTGCCAGTAATTGCTGAGTGATCTCCCTGTCCTTATCTCGACCTATGAGCTTTTCATTTCTATTTTCTCTCCCCTGTCCAGCTGAGGAAGGGGAGTGATAGAGTGGCTTGGTGGGCACCTGGTGTCCAGCCAAGGTCAACCTACCACAATCACCACAAAGGAAAAAGGAAAGACAGTAGTGCAGCAGTCTAGTGAATATATAGGGAGACTAGGTTAGCTAGTTCATGTGTATACCCCCTGTGGACATCTAGATTTTGACATTTAGATGTTGACATCTAGATTTACTCAGATGCATCCCACCTTTCTAAACAGGTGAAACTTCCTCTCTAACTGGCCAGTCTGGGACTCTGAGCAGAGGCTCTGGTCTTAGCTGTGTTTCTGCCTGGAGGTGGAGATGTGCCTCTCAGAGCAGCTTCCACCTCTTGAATGAGGCTTCTCCATGTTCAGTCTCCAGGCTTCACGTGCTTGTCAGAGTGGCAGGGTTTGTGTCAACCGTTTTCTGTGTAGGCCCAGGACTTTACACAGCCTCTGCAAGTATCCAATGAATCTAGCTCTTTGTGTGAATTT
Organism: Pandion haliaetus; assembly: GCA_013401275.1. NCBI lineage: Eukaryota > Metazoa > Chordata > Aves > Accipitriformes > Pandionidae > Pandion > Pandion haliaetus. The sequence goes on along the minus strand of VYZV01007281.1, from coordinate 19,587 downwards.
TGCAGCTCCTCTCATTTCTGAGTTTGGAAACACCCACACCTCTGCTTAACTCTGTGACCTAAGCCTGCACTAAAATGGGGATTTAGCAGAAATAGTAAAGGTATGTGTGAGAGTCTGAAGGAGTTAATGTCTCAAACATTGTGGTGGGGCAAGTTCTGCTTGACAACTAACTCTGCATAACAACGAACTCTGCCTAGCAAGGAATCATAGGTGAAAAGAAGCCCATCAGCAACAGGAGGGGGAGGGCGTGCTGGAGGGTGCACAGCTCCCTGTTCTGATAAGCTGTTCTGATGTGCTGAACAGGGCAGCTCACCATGTATGGCAAAAGATCACTTCTGCAGGGAAGAGGAAGCTACTCCCCATATGACCCCCAAGCTCACAGCCCAAAGGCTACCTAATTAGCCTAGTGAGTTCAAGTGCCAGCCTGCAGGAGGGGCAAGGATGATAAAAGGACACAAACTGAAACCCCATGTGAGCAAGCCCACCGGAACTGGACCCCTCGGCTGACTGCACTCCTCGGCTGACTGAACCAACACTGGACCCAGGACCAGTGAAATCTTTCTCTTCTCTCTCTCTCTCTTTCCTTTTTCGTTTTCTGTAATCCCTGCACCTCATCCCTTTAGACATAAACCGTTGACCAAGTCTGGGACTAGGAGTGGATTCAGCTGCCCATAGGCTCCTCACTGAGAAGGAGTCTAGAAAGCAAGGGGGTCCACTCTGAACCTCATGACTCAATGGGACGGTTCCCCTTATTGTCTTCCCTGAACTGGTTCCCAAATAAGCAAGGCCTGTAGTACATGTTCAGTGATGTATGGTTAGCATATGTTAAACAGTTTACTGACATAGCTTCATGTCAATTTTTGCTGTGAGCATACCAATTTTTGTTGTGAGCATACCAATTTTGGTGGTGAGCATGCCAATTCTTGCTGTGAGCAAATAAAAATTGAGTTTTGTGAGTTAAAGAATCCCTAGTGGTGTTTCACCTTAATCCTGACCTGGGAATCAGCAAACCTGAGTCATCGTCCTGAGAAATTGGGACATGACAGCACGCAAGAAAACTTTTCTAAAACAAACCAGTATCTGGTAATCCAGATTCGTAAAGCCAAAATCCCCAAGTTAGAAAGCCTAGTAGGCCATGCTTACTTAACAGCTAGACGTGAGTTCGTGAGGGATTGCTCTTCTCCTTGTGGGCTGGTATGTTCTCCCCATCTGTCCTTCCAACTGCTCTGTTCTAAGCACTTTCTTACATTCTTATTCATAAAGTGAAGCCCAGCTGGAGATGGCAACCAGGCTCTTTTAAAATACATTACAGGGAGCTTCAATGTGCTGATCTGATGAACGTAAACCAGGCATCCCTACCGAAGTACCCTTCCCTGAATGTGAGTGCAGTAAGCAGGAAGCTGTTTGGGTGTTGGGAAGGGGTCTTCCTGTAGCAAGACCTTCCTGTAGGACTAAGGGTCCTCATGGTTAGTTGGCTAGGGTTTTGGGTTTGCTTTTTATGGAGAACTGTGAAAGCTGGTGGAAGTTCCACACTGTGGAATAACACTATTCCTGTTTTGGAAGTTTTATGAGACAGGAAAATTTTCTGTACCCAGCTTTAATTGTACGTGGGTGGATCGAAGGTTGTAGGGAAACTTTGGGAAAATTAGAACAATTTTGTTTTCCATAGCATGCCAACCAATTAAAACTAGACGTTTGCAAAAATGTTGTTAATAGTACTGTTAGCTAAATGATGATAAAACATCACATGCCCCCCCCCCAAGGTATACAGATTAAGATATTATAATATAGAGAAGATCTGTATACATCTTTACCATTAAATATAAACAAATATAAATACGTATATTAGATAACCACCCTAGATATATTTACCTTATCTTTTCCAGTGTATTACTTGTCATGACATTAGCTTTTGTGTCTGCATCATTAATTCTTGACTACTCTCTAGATAATTATGCAGACAGATATACTATATAGGACATCATTGTTTCAGACACTGCACAAACACAATGATGACATACCCTGCCTCAGAGAGTTTTATGTCTGAAAGATGTGCTAGAGCAGAATTATTGAAAAGTAAGACTGCAGAGCCAGAAAGGACTTCAGGAGATAGCATAGTCCAACTCCATAAAAACTCCATTAAAGCCAGCTAAAGAGTGTTTAGACCAACCACAAATGTATTTGCCTGTTTCCTTGAAAAGCTGCAATGAAGGCAATTATACAGCATCCCTATACAACCTATTTTAGCACTTTATATAATCAAAAGATGAAAATAAATCAGCCTAATTTGCAGCAAGGAAGATACATGTTTAACATATGAAATATGTTACTGTTGTAAGGATGAAGAACAGCTAAGCACTACATTTTTATAACATCCATTCCTGCATTGGAAAATTGTTAAAATCTCGACCCGTAACCTTCTCTTTTTTAAGTAAACAAACTAGTTCCTCACGCTTTGCTTTAAGTTGTGTTTTCTAAAATCTGCCATCAGGACAAAGTTTTCCAACTGAGTCTTTAAAAGGATCAAGTAGAGCAGAATAATTACTTCCCTTGTTTAAAATACGACAGCCCTGTTCATTCATCCCAGAATGACACTATTTAGTTGACTCATCTGTATTTTGTAAAATACTTTTGTTCCCACATACTTTTCTGCTGTACTGCTACATAGGTGGTTATTTTCTATATATACATCTACAATTTCTCCCTTGCTTGCTAGGCTTGTTACCCTCTTAAAGAAGAAAATTAGACCTTCATCTAATGACAGACTGGGGGAAGGGGAGGTTGTGGGTGGACACTTATCAGTGCCTTATTTCCACTCTCACATATTCATTCTTTGCTGGTTTATGCCAAAACTCTTCAGGGCATGAAGTTAGGCTGATGAGTCTATAATTCCTGTGTTCTCTTTGAAGCTGAATCCATACCATTTCTCTTTTCCAGACCTTGTACGTATCTATGAGATGATTGCCAATGGTTCAGAGATTAATTTCAGCTAATTGCTTGAGTAAAAGGAAAATCAATAATGTCATACTTCAGGTGAATGGCAAAATCAGAGAGCAATGGCAGATTATCTACTGTTTGATCCAGAACAGCCACTGCTATACATAAAGATGTTGTCTCAAATTAATAGATATGAACAGATTTTACCTTGTTCTGATTTGGCCAGTAAAAAGCCTCACAGGTTCCCTCTGCATAACAAGCAGGGCAAGCCTGCCGTGTGCTTACTGCTGTGTGCACAGCTCACACTGGTACTGGAAGCCCCACACCAGTTCTGCTAGCTTTACAATTTTCTTTGTAATGAACATTCTCCAAACACAGTACAAGCTTGATTTCATAATAACATGGGTTAAAGTGCATATATGTCATTAAGGAAAGCCTGGATGGTTGGAGTGGCAAGATACATGAATCAAGACTCAGGAAAATAGGCTGTTTAGCATGAGTCAAAGGCAGCTTCAGTTGCACACGGGATGCAGGGAGGGGGAGCTGGGCCAGGTCTGGACCAGGCAAACATGTGGTCTGTGGGTACCAGGCAGCATGCAGCTGAGCTGAGGGGAAGGTAGCTGTGCCATGCCACAGTGAGCCATGCTGTGCTGGGCCATAATGGCCTGGCTCATGCCATACCGGGCTGCACCATACCATGCTGTGCTGGCATGTCCCATACCAGGACAGGCCATACCCAGCTGTGACAGGTCATGCCATACTGGCTCATGCTAGGCTATACTGGGCTGACAGGCCCCGTGATCTCACTAGCAGGCTGGGGTTGACTGGGGGAGGCAGGGATGCCCTAGGAAGAGCAAGCTGTGCTTCAGGCAAAGACACCTATAGGGCAGCATGGCTCTTTCTCAGCTGCAGGCAAGCACGTCCAGCTGGACCACACTGCTCTTACCTCCACTGCTTTTTGCTCTTCCACTGGTGATTGAGTATTCCTCCCCTAGATTTCCCTCTTCCTAATTTCTCCATCCTAGACAGTATTGGAAGAAAGTGTTATCCGTAATGGGAAATTAGTTGTTGAGTTAAGGGTGTTTGGATTTTCCTGGCTCAAATTGCTGCAAATAAATAGAGCCAGGTTTCACTAAGGTCTCTACCTTCAGATGGAAAGTTTTGAGAGAGCTGTGTAAAGACAGCCTTTCCCCAAAAGAGATAAATTTCAATACCAGTAAGCTAGGAGAAAGTTGTGATAATAGCATTCTTTCCTACCTGCTCCCTTGCTAGTCAAGTTGCTGTAAACAAAGGTCCTTTTCCCTGTCATAAGGTCCTAAACCTAAGGACATCCTGTTCTAGCAGGGCTGCGGAGGAGAGCTCCCAGTTTTAATGCCAGATGCAAAAAGGAGTGAGCAATCTGGGGCTGCTGGTGCCACCACCTTGGAGACACTCTAGGGCTCAGCAGGACATTCAGACCAGTTATATCCCCATCTTGCGATGGGGCAGGAGGGGCCTGGGGCAGTAATGTCACTTCCTAGCTATGAACCTCTTCAGGACCTTCTCTGCCCATTGTCTCCTGCAGTACGTGAAATGTGCCCTACAGATCTGAGCTGTAAGATTTTAGCATGTGCCTCCCAAGGCCAGGAAAACCAGCTATTCCTGATACAAAGGATGCAGCCAGGGGCTGGCTGATTTCCTCTTTTCTGAACAGCACCATATTCCTACTTCTTGAGAAATCATTTTTACTTAATGAGATAGCCTCTTGCTATAATGGCCTATTTTAACTCATGGGTCTGCCATGTCAGACACGTAAAAATCTTTTTAATGGAAAAAATGTGTTTCTTTTTTGAAAGGTCCTGCTTCCAAAACTGCCCAGGGTTTTTATTTCCTTTTCTTCATTTTTAATAACATGGATGATAAATAATCTGAACTTTACTCCCACAGATAACATTTGTATGCTTTAAAATCTTCATTCCCCTTTGGAAATCCATTGCATACATTAGTTCTACCATTGCTATTGTTATTTTTTTAATTCTGGATATTCACATAGCAGTAGGTTAGAAAGTCCTCCTATTATTTCTTTTGTTGAAAGTATGTCAAGGATAAGCCTTTTAGTAGGGGTCCTTTACAAGTCACTATATAAAGACCAACTAAAAAAGCTATCTCCATGCAAAGGGAAAAATCAGCAAATAGTTACAAACATAGTTGTCATTAATGAAATGAAAATAATAACAAACACCAACATACACAATTTTGTTTATCCTCCATTCTGAGAATCTATTCCAGAGCCACCTTTTATGATGCTTCCCCTTCAATTATGTATGATAATTTGATACTAAAAACAAAGGCCAGGCCTTGAAAATGTTTACATGTATGTATTATGTCTATTCTCATGGAATTTGCCTGGACTAACATGATTAAAGCGATGCTGGTGCCAAAGCATTCACTGAACCAGGGCATGCATCAGGTCAGAAAGTACTCACGGACAGTGCTCTTGAGACCAAAAAAAAATCTAGGAGCAATTTAAAAAAAAAGAACATTTAGTGTGTGATGAGAAGAGAAGTTTGCAGAGCTCATCCTTTGTACTTAGTCTGACTGTGCTTTCTATTTCTTTTGCTAAGGTCATCTGGCATTTACCTCTGTTTTTCCCCTGGCAAGCTGCTCAGTTCTTTGGCCAGTTTAAGGCCATGATAATATTGTAACATTGTTAATAATTGGTAAAGGCATTTTTTAGGCAGTACTTCAGCGATGACTTAAGGGAAGGATTTGAATGAAGAAAATGGGAGATAAGCTACAGGGAAGAAGTATGTACAAAAGAAAGATACATTATGGAAAATGTGAAAACTGCTTTACTCAGAAAATCTCCTTCAATAAATTGCATCTTCTTCTGCTCAGTTTCTCTAAGCCTGAAAAATTTCCTTCCTCTCAAATAAATGCTCATTCTTTTTTTGTCACTGCTTTCTGGGCTGCTGACTTTTATTTGTGAAACTGAAGATAATGATTTATCCAGTGCTTTTGCTGTTACTCTCATTTCATTCAGGGATCATGGCTTCTGTGTGCCAACTTGATTTTGCTCTCATTGTAATTCATACATTTGGGAAGAGGTTCCTCTACTGCTGCATTGTGCATGGGAGACCTATTTTCTCATCCCCTCATCTCAGCACATTCACTACTTGTAAACCTAGGATTCTAGTTTGATTTTTCAGAGTTTATTTTATTTTTTTCTGTATAACAAATCTATGATATTTGTCAAATTATTGAAAAATTACCTTACAAGTCTTGTAAGACTTCACATTTAGAAGGGCATGTCACTGCACCTTGATTTGAAATCAGTAAAACAAACAGTTAAACAAATCAAGCTTAATCCTAGAAATTTATCACACTGTGACCAGGACTGAAATTGGTCAGAACTCAAAACTGGTGAAATCTCAGCAACATTCAGATCAAGGTGAACTGTTCAAGACTGGAAATGTACCCAAGTCACAGATTTGAACCCAGAGCAGAATCCACACTTTCTTGAATGGATGGAAAAACGAAAGGCCAGGTCTGGATGCAAACCTCCACTTCCTCTTAGAACTACTGAGTCTTCAGAGTAACCCCATAGGTTGACTGCAGGTTTCTTCATTAAAGCCATTTTCAAGGGTTGGCATGTACACCTGCATTTCCCATTTGCCAAATTTCTCTGGCTCTTTGGGCTCTACAGCTCACTTGTTGCATTACAACCGTAAATCCCTTTTCTGCTCTAAAGTCAGATATTTCCTTTCCCATAAAAGCTCAGCTCTGTCCTTTTAAGTACACTTAGTGATGCTGTCTTGATGAAGGTCATTATGAGGTGATGACCATCAAGGATATTGACAAGTTCTCCCTTCACAAGCACCTCTTACTAACCTTCTTTTGTAAGTTAATTATTCTCCAGCTGTTTTATGGAAAAGATCTGTTTTGTAGAATCTTGGATGTTGTGTTGAATAAAAGGAAATAAAATGGGACATAATAGTAAAGAGAATAAAAGAGGAAAAAATGCTGTGAGTTCTTACTGCCTGGTGAAGTAAACCAGAATAGCAAATACTAATCCCTAAAGGGATATGTAAAACAGCAGCTTCTTAAGAAGGTAGTTTGAGGAGCATGAAATGTGAAAGTAGTTGTATCTGTGTCATAAAGCAGTCCAGAGCTGGTCACTCTAGATATCCACCAAAAGTGATAGAGTTAGATTTATTTCTGTAGCTAGATAGCTGAAAGCTGATGGCCTAGTAAGGGGTAAAGCTGCTGCTCTCCTTTAGGCATTCATAATTCCCAGTGAAGTGAATGACTATATATAGAATTACAGGAGTATTGCTCATGTAAACACTATGCAAGCTACACCAAGGAAGTATCTCTACCCAGTCAGACAAACTTAATCCACATTTTACATTCACTGGCTCAATCTTGAGATCCTTCCACAACTGAAACTTCCACTGCATTTATTGGCTAGAATGACATTTAAACAAACCAGATGATTTCTTTCCCTCCAGTAGAACTTCGTTTTTTTAGCTTCAGCCATACACTTTGTCTGTACACACACTGCTGTTAGCTAAAGCTTTCTGTTTATGGCTCCAGTACGTACTCCAGCTGAATCTTTGGCCACTTGAATAATTTGAAACGTGCAAAAATGTACCTGCATGCTTTCATCCTTACCAAAAATCCTACTTGTGATCCAGACATGCATAAACTTTGCCTCAGAGCAGACTGATTAATAATTTGAATCACTGTTTTAACTAGGATTTAATTTGGCAAGTGGAAATTCCTGACTTGAATAGTTTATAATTTTCCATTCCCATGTTTTTGATACTTCCCCAAAAAAGTTGGATTCTCAGTGATTAGTGTTCATTTGCAGCAGAATGTAGCCTCTACATTAAATTGGGTCTTCTTTTTGCTGATCAGTAAAACATGTTCTCTACATATACAAGCACTTAGTTAACATGACATATATTTATTCAGATTTCTAATGTTTGTATTTTATGATGCTAGAAAAAGGTAGCTGATATTTCTTAGAGCTGATTTCTTTTTGATTCCTGATCAGTGTTAAGCTACATTTAGGTGCAAATTGGAATTAAAATATAATACAAACTTCAGAATATTAAAGTAGTATTTTATGAGCTGAATAAAATCAGGTTAAATTCCTATCTATAGGAATAAAAAGGCTTGTCAAATCAAAATTTCCATTTAAAATGTCACCTTATTTTCGTGAACTAAATGATTGTTCCTGGGCATTCCATCCTTCACAATGTTAAAGGTAATTTTATTCTGAAACTGGAGGAAATGGATTTTATTCTGAAATTGGTGGAAACTGAGTTTCTCAGCTTCTTAGCATCTCAGCTGTAAAGCACCTCTACATGTGCACTGTTTACCTCTACAACTACCATGCTTTGTGTGTCTGACTTACTGACGACCTCTTCTGAATTTCAGATGCAGTATTGAATTTCATGTTGGTATTAATAGGAAGACATGCAGACTTGAAGACCACAGCTCAAGAGCTCAGTGTTTACAGTTTCTAATTTGCATCTATACTGCTGTGACCATGGGCAGCCCCGTAGACTTGGCACAGAAATCTCCTTCAGCCCTTACTTTATTTAGACTTCACCTTTCCTTCTAGGATCACTCCTACTAATTATTCAGCACTTATACCCTTTCTTTTTGCAGGTATGCATCAGACACTTATGAAGAAAGTGGTTGTACTACGCAAGCTTGCAAGGTAACTGGATGAATACAGACAACCAAATCTGTGGAATATTATAGCTAAGGTGCAAGACGCAAGTCTCATTTTCAGAACTGAAACTGTGTGGTGGTGAACCACTCAAAGGACAGATTCGCAGCTAGGACTGAAGTCTTGACACAGTAGTAGTGCTGTGCCTCCTTTGTGCCATGAAAAAACTGGCAGATAGCTCTACAGTGTCTCCCAACCTGAAGAAGTGGAAAGACGTCCAGGGAGCAGCTGCAACATACACAGGTGAAACTCCATCTCCACCCCAAATTCCGGGAATACCTTCCCCTTCTCACAGGAGACAAGGGTCTTTTACAGACAACAGGAACAGTGCCAACAATAGATTGTCTGTAGTTTGTTTATACCAGTAACAAAGATTATGCCAGTGATCTCAATATTTTTTTTAGCAGGAAAGTAGGGTTTATATAATATGATTTTATTATAGTTTATATAGTTATTTGCAGCTTTTTCATGGCAGTACTGTTGCATGCCACAGAAATGCTATCTATTCTGACAGCATTTCCTAATCAGACTTCTTGAAAGCTTGCACACAAAACACTTGCCATCTTCTACAAGCAGAAAGAGATTGGCAGGAGTGTGTTCTCTGTGAGAGGTACTTAATTGAGGAGTTGGCACTTCACCCTGAACTGAAATAGCCTCACGGGCATGCTGCAAGTATTTTCTGATTGCCCAGACTTCTCAGTGAGGAGGGACTTGGCAGGAAGCTAAGGTCTCTATGAAGGGTAGATTCTGTGATCTGTTCAGTTAAGATCTAACCACCAAGCGTACATATTTTACTGGCAGCTGCTGATGGCCCTGCTGGTCATCGGCTAGGTTTGCCAGATAAGTTTTGTAAGCAAATCGGGGATACCTGTAACTTTCTTACTGATGCCTCTTTCTAGATAGAAAAAAAGATTTCTCATGAGGGAGGAGATCTTCTTTCTGTTGAAGGGTTTGAGGCTATCAAATAATGAGCATACTCCCTAGATTTGAAAAAATCACCCACATACCAAAGAGCCAAAAATAGTAAGAATGTTTGCCAGTGACCCTACTATATTCCTACTGTGCTCTGAACTGCAACAAACATACTGTGATATTGGAGGTTGCTTTATAATTGTGATAGCAAGGCTGATAATGCACTGGAAATAGATCACACTGGTAAAATATGATCTCTTTGTTTTGGCTGACAGATGTCCCACAGAAAAAGCAGAGGTTTTCATATGCTGACTTTAGAAAACTGTAACTACATTTATAAACTACATGGATTAAATAAGTGGGTGCTGGTGTAACTCTGGCCTGACAAAGACTGGGCTGGAGGGGAGGAGCAAATGGGTTCAACCACAGCTGAACCACAGAATGGGAAGCATGTACTTCACTGGCTTATGCTAATAGGGCTGGGAGTCCCCAATGCCTTCCTTGAATACACCTCAGAACTCCCACAAGTCACATAATCTAAACTGCAATAGCATCTGAGTATTTAAAAAAAAAAAAAAAAATTTTTTTTGGAGAGAGAATTCTACGAAGAAGAATATAGTAATGGCAACTAGTATATAAGATATTATCTCGATCCATCCGAGAGTACTGAGGGAGCTGGCGGAGGAGCTTGCCAAGCCACTCTCCATCATCTATCAGCAATCCTGGTCCACGGGGCAGGGCCCCGATGACTGGA
>VYZV01007279.1:0-10340 GCA_013401275.1 Pandion haliaetus | reverse complement strand
TGGCAAGGAAGAATCCGTAACAACCTCAGCAAGTGGACTGACACTGGGCTTCTGTTCTTCAGTTGAGAGCAGCTGACTTGGCTTCAAATTTGAAGAAATTTTTGAAATGTACAAAATCTTTCTTGTACTTGATGAAGGTGACTTGGCAGGTGTTCTGCTAACTGTGGGAATGTAGCATATTCATCTGAGAGAAAGGCATGCCGTGCAGTGTTTCCACTACACAGTGCTGTTCTCTGGACACCAAATGCAGGTCAGACTTAAACTTGGTATAAATGTGTAAGTCATTTGGAATGCAATCTTTTGTCCTTTCCGCCTTCACTTCATCACTCCTAAGCATTGAAAGGTACATAAAGTTTACTGTGGAGGAAAAAAATAATTACAGTGATTTGATGCGTTTTGTCGTGTCCCACTTATTTTGATCTTTAGCTTAGAGTTCCTTCGCAGTGGTAACCAAATGGAAGACTAACTGAGAATAATTGGTAATAATAAATAGTGCTAGAAAATTCTTAGAACAAAATGAATAATCCTGTTTTTACCACTAGGAGGAGCCTGTGTCTTAGTTTTTAAGTATTTCTAGATTACAACCCTTTTATTTTAACACTTGTGATATTTCCAAGACACTTACACAAACGTGACAGATTCATGAACTTGCCTTAAAACTTAAGGTATTTGCTTATCTTGAACAAGTTTCTTTTTCTCCTACAATTCCTTGTTTGTGGAAGTTGGTTTTCAAAATGACCATTAAGCGTTCTCTGCGAAGACTGGGGTTTGTGACTAGTCTTCCTGGCGGTTTTCAAAGTGGAACCAAGGTTAGTAATTTATCTGTCTTCTGGATCGCAGATTTTCATTGTAATGTTCCAAAAAAAATGCCCTTGTTTTGTCTGTGAATGCAGTGTCAGTTTCTAAGACGAGTGGGTCCACACTTCAAAGGTTAAATGTTTTAACATCGGTGAATGTCGCAACAATGGTACTTACTAAGTGATATTTATTAAAGATCTCTCTGGAAAAAACTTTGAAGATGTCTGTTGAAGGAAAGAGTTCATTACTTTAAGAAAACCATTGTAAAAAATTTCCTACACCCTGATTCCTAGCTTCAGATAATCCCTACCCTCCTACTTTGACACTTTCAGGATAGCAGAGTGTGTAGGACAAAATGTTCATCTGAGTAGTCAAAAGCTAAATTGCTAGTAAACGTACATTATGAAGAATTTTGATTCCAGCTAAAGTTCTATTTTAGTGATCAAAGTTGATAGAAAAATGAGGCTGTGATTCTAAGCCTTCCTAGGAACCTTTATGTTGCAAAGATATTGAAGATATTTCTAGATCATGCTGCTTATGCCAGAGGAGGGCTTTTGGTTCCCATTGAGTGTATTTTTAATAAGGAAGCAGTTGCCTAGAATGGGAACAAAGCAGTTGCATGCCCCCTGTGTCAAGCATAGGCTCCTGTTACCACTGAATTCAGAACTAGACAGAAAATAGAAGCTAAGCTTCTCACAAAGGGCAATATTTACATCCCAGTTCCCCTCGATCGCCAAATGGATGAAAGTCAGAAGATGTTGCCTCTGAGGTGAGATCTTCCTTCTGTGAGAAAAATGGCTTCTGCTCAACTCTGACTCCAGTGGTGTTTAGGAACTCCATGTCACTGCTCTTAGACAAGCCAGGTTTTGGTGAAAGGCGTCATCTCCTAGCTCCGAAAGAAGTGGGAATTAGGACCAAGAAGCAGCAGCTTTGTGCAAAGGACCTTGCCACAGAGCCAAAGAGGCTCTTGCTCTTCCAGAAGTCACAATTCAGCCAGAGGCATCTTCTTCTCACAAGGGCAAGACATTTCCAAACAGCTGGGTGGTAGTACTTTGCTTCTGCTAACAGCAATGGCTTCATGTACAGCCCTACCCTGCAATGCTCTTGTAAGATGTTTGGTGTGAGCAACAGCTTTGAGTTCCTACAGCCATTCCCAGTGTGGCTATTTCACTGAAAGAGTAGAAATGTGATGATGATGCTTTCAATAATAGTGGTTATGTGACCCCTCTTTCCAGCACTGTATCTGAGGGCTTAAAAGCTTGATGTTGGTGACAAATGAGGTTTGAGTGCAGCTGAGTACAAACCAGACTTAGAGAGGACCTCTTTCTGGCAGATTCTGTGCTCAGATAGGATGAAAATCAGCTCAACATTTATACCAAGGTTAGTAAAATCGTAAGTTAATTTTCTGTTTACATGTGCTTAGTATAATTGTAAGTTGTAAGTTAATTTTCTGTTTATGGATATACAATGTTTTGAAACTTCTGTGGCATAGTAGTTCTAGCATTGACTAATTATGTTTTAAAGCATCAGTCCAACAAAGAATCATATATACAACAGCCAAGGGCAAACAGTCCTGCTTCTATTTGCAACAGTTACTATAGTGATAAATGTGGTTTAGGAACCTACATAGAAATAGAAATCCCCTTCTCCCAAAATAGCTTTACATAAAAAGGAACAAATGGTGGCAGGAAAAACACCAGTAAAACTCTAAACAGTTGCTTCCTTCAAGTGTACGAAAAGTCGAGTTCTGTATCTCCACTCCTTCCACTCTTTTTTGCCTTTTCAGTTTCTCTTACTAACTCCAGTAAGTGCCAGTCTATGCACAGTGCTCTGGGTATCAAAGTGCTCTCTCTCCTTCCCTTTTTACTTGTCTCCCTGCTTGGATTCCTCACCGTTTCCTCGCAATTTCTTCGCCTACATTCTCTTCAGCCAGTCAGGCTCAGTTCTGCACCTGAATTTCTCATCAGATGTCTCCATCTGTTTCCCTTAGTGTTCTTTCATACATTCTTCACGCCCCTCTGACCATCATCATCTTACAGACCTATGTTCTTTCCTGGTCTCCTGCTCAGCCAGCCTCTGCCCCTTTCCAGATTCCCATCATAGTCATCTTCCTCTCTCCTGTTCTTAGCCAGCTCTCTGTCATCTTCTTTCATCCCTCAGCCTCTCTAACTCCCTTTGCATTTAAATAAAATACTTTTTGGTGGAGTGCTGAAGAGTGCTGCAGAGGGAAAAGAAAAGATTTCCAGTCTTAGTTCAGCTGTTCTGTGATAGCTCCCAGCAGCAGCTCTTCCCTACACTCCTTGTTAGAAATGGCTCAACCAGTTAATCTGATATTAAAAAGAAATAAATTTGTCTAAAACAGACTTGTAACCTAACAAATTGTCCAAATTGTTAAAGTTCTTCAGTGCTGTAGGAAACAAAAAAGCGTGAGAGGAAATATCATGCTTTGTAAATACGTAATACTGTTAGCCCCCCTTATACCAGTGAGGAAGAACAAGTCCCATTTCCAGGTAGAAATTTTTGAGGACTTTCCTACGATCAAAATCTACTATACTTGGGGGTTTTTTTAAGGCAACATATACATGAACTGACCTACAAAGCAGAAGAAAAGCTTGGATTTTTCGGCCATTTTTTTTCTGGGTTTGTTATATGAAAACCAGCAGTAAACAACAAAACTGTATTTGAGAGTTATATTAGTAATTAGACTTTTTGTCATCATACTTCCCTGGAATAGATCTGGACTGCTGGGGCAATTATTAGCGTTATGACAGATACCAAGCAAATGCAACCTTACTGAAGGTTTAATTACATTCATCCATGATCTGGGTTCATATATTTATAGGTCCCACAACTTATTCTTCCAAGCAAAACAATGAAAACTATGTATGATATTCTTTATGTTTGTTAAATAAACCATAATGAATATAAAATCAAGTTCAGATGATTATCCATGGTGAAGAAGAAAAAGGGGGCACACTTACCACTTATTTTTTCCACTTTATATCAATTTCCATATATTTCCTTATCCAATGATATTTTATATATATTGGATTAGTCACTTTTTTTGGATTATTTGTCATCTGTAAAGCTATCCTAATACAGAATTATGACTGAAATGTGTTCATAGCTATGACAGTTATCTGTGGTTTTAGGGCTGCTTATTGTCAACATTTCTGTCTGGCACGGAAAGCTGATGCTAGACTATTTTTTTCCATATTGGGACCTAATAAACAAAGCTGTTCTTATCTGTGTCTTTTAAACTTTCACCAGTTCAACCTGTTTTAAGATATGTTGCTCGTGCAGACTGCTGTGGGGACCCTGCCCAAAGGCAAGTAGAGGATATCTCACTGACAGCTTTTGTTTCCCTAAAATAGAGTTCTGTGGTTGGGAAGCACTTGAAAGGTATCAGTGGGGGTATTTTTAATCTCAGCAGGTTGTTTGTACAAAATTCATTCGTAAGGAGACAGGAATGACTTGTAGTTCTAAATCTGCTATAAGACAATATGTTAGTGACAAACCTCTGTCCTAAACACATACAAGGATTTTATTTCAAAGAACTTCTGCGATAAAAGCAACAGAAATTACTTTTATTTCCAGAATGCTATCAACTAGTATTTTCTTGCATTTTTATTCATTCTACTCAATTGTAGATTTCCCTTGGAATAGCTAGCACAACAATTCTTTCTTAGAAGGAATGAAACCTGCAGGTGAGGTGTGCTGAAGGTATCTTAAATATCTGTCTGGCCCTGCATTGAAAAGCTTTGTTACAATAACATATGGAAACATCTTGACCTCTCACTGTAATTTTCAACAAGTAGAGTTTAATTTTTATACGTAATTCTATATAACAAGCTTAAACAAGTAGAATTTAATTTTTATATGTAATTTTATATAATAAGCTTAGACAAATCTGAAAAAGTCAATAAAGATAACTGTTCCCTCTTGCAGAAGGCGCAGGAAGATAAACTCATGACAGGTAAGGCACTTCATACCATTTTAAACATTCTGTTGGGACAATTTGAGCTCAAGCCATTTAATTTGCATTTCACCCCACTGTATCAGTTAAGTATTGCAACTTAAGCAGCATAGCAGGGGCACAGATCTAAAAGGGGCTTGCGCTAAAATCAGGTCATGCATTGACTGAAGTGATCATCTAAATGGAAACAACCCACCAAGGACAACGTTTAGAGTTTACAAGCTACTAAGGAAAAGCGAGATTTTTCTAAACATGTTACTGAATGCAAGTAATTTTCTTTGTGTTACTTTGATTTCTGCCTAACATTAGAATGAGCTTTCAAGCAATGATTTATTAGCAAACGTGAACGTGTGAAAATTTAGGACTTTTTCATTTTACGGTATTTGTATCGGCCTAACTATGTTAGTGCAGATTCAGTTAAAACGACGAGTATTGATTAGTGTAGTTAATCCTAACTTGAATCAGTACCAAATCTGCAACAACATACTCGCATTGATGGAAAGATAACTTATTATTACACGGGTTACCCTTCCTTGGTCACACTAAGATCCACCTGCATTGAGGATATTATAAAAATATATTTAGTAGTTGGCACCCTTTCTGCAAGAATAGCTCTAGTACTAGAGCATACACCTGGATTTACAGTGGCTTGGGCATGAAATACTACATGCATTTTTATTAACAAGTCAGAAATTTAATGCTCAGGAGAGAAACAACGAGCATGTTTATTCTGCAGCCGTTACCACGGATATGCCTGCTACTTTTAAACTAATAATCATATATTTATGACAGCAGAATACAAAATAGCCTGCAATATGAGAAGCTCCACCACATGCAGTCACTATTGTGACTTTAGTGTCGACATACGTTATTCCCTTCTTTCGCTCCAACTGATCCACTTCTCATTTGTTAACAAGAAGAATTAATTATCCGCGTGGGGGACCATCAGTTAATTCACACATAGCCTTGACAGCTTCTGTATAAGGCCGCTGAGTTAAGATTGGACGAGGAACAGGATGAAACCCAGCACGCTTTACCTTAATCCTCTAGGCTCACACCACCATTTGAAGTGATTTTCCTTCAGGCTTGACAGACCTGGGCAATCGCGCCTCAGACCAGCAGCGGAGCAGCCGCTGTGGAGGAGCTCCGGGCCCTGAGGAGAGGTGGGCGGTGGCGCGAGCCGGCCGTTTGGAACGCCCCAACGGCCGCCGGGTCGGCGCGCGGCAGCCGCGTCCCCCTCGAGCGCGAAGCGCGGGAAGCGCGGGGCCGCAGGCCCGCCATGGCGAACCGCCGGCTGTGGCCTCACCTCAGGGCCAGGGCCAGGGCCAGGGCCCGGCCCCGGCCATAACGGCTCCGGGGGCACCCTCGTTACACACCTCCTCCACGTGTGCGTCCGTGAGCCCTGACGGGAGCAAAACCGGGCAGCCCCGGGAGTAGAGGGGCTGCCACACGGGGTGAGGGTGCTGAGGTATCCTAATCGGCTCCCACCTGTGGCCCTGGTGGGGGGTGGATTTTAAATGCTCCCCAAATCCTGCTACAGCCAAAATGCAGGTGTTGGCATTTAAGGCAACACCCTCCCCCTCCACCTCCCCGCATTACTCCTCTGAAGTTCAGTTTGTGAGCGTCCTGCAGGAAAGCTCAGTGTTGTGGCTTTTAAGTGAGATTTGAGTAATGCTTTAAAATCAGATTAGTAAGTAAGAAAATAGTAAATACAGGCTTGAAGGGGCCAATCCTTCATCTTTTAAAAGTTTAGTCAATTTTAGTATTACACTTGAAAAAGATGGTTTTCTTACGTATATTATGCTTTGGCTTTTGATTTTTTTTTCACTTGGGTTTCATACTTTTTTTTTTTTTCCTTCTATTGTTGTTTTATGAAGTATTGGTCAACAATTAACTCATTTTACTATTATTTTTTGCTCATAGGGTAACAGGATTTGAGCACTAAGGCACTAACTAAAGGAAATGAAGTGTTCTGGTAAGGTTTGCTTGCATTTGAGAGTTTAATGTCATCTTGTGGCTTTTATAAAGAGTATTAAGTGAAGTTTCCCATTGCCAGGAGCATGTAAACATTGTTTACTTATAATATTTACACAACAGTGCTGAAATACAGGATGAAACACAAAAGAATTGATGGCATGGTGTGAAATGTGTGTTATCCTGGGCTAAAGGGTCAGCTGAGGGTTTATTTGGCTAGCAGGCACTGCCACACTGGGAGAACCGAGCTAGTAGGAGTACCAGAAGTGTTATTTGTTGTCTTAATATTTTTGGGTTAGCTGATGTTTCTTGTAAGTGGTGTCTTAGCTCAAGTGAAGCCCTGGGCTAGCTTGACTAATTCTGTGCTGTGTGATACTGTGTCTTTAGCAATGCTCTGCAACGTCCCTGCGCTTCAGCTAATTACTACATAAGTTAATTCAAAGCATCTAAGTATCGCCATTCCTGGTAATTAGTAGGTAGGTAGTAGTAATTTCTTTGAAGGAAAGGCATGTACACTGAACTGGCAACAAGCAGGCTGAATTGATGGGTTTTAAATTGACTTTAACTTTTGATGCTACCACAATATCGATTTCACATCCAACTGGATAGAAATAATGGGCCTGAGGAGGTTATGTTTAAGTTACATATACTTTTCATATGGAAGGATCTTTTACTAGAGCAATAACAAGAGTTTTTTGTCTCAGGAACACTACTGAGAGGACTTCAATAAGACTGTTGTTTTTGATAGTAGTTGCTGTCAGCTGTGAAAGGCACTTAATATGCTGAAAGACAATGCTAGTAGATAAGAATTTTTTAACTTTATGGCCTATATTAATAATTTTTTTACTATTGATCTTACCTTGCACTCTTCTTTCTAACAGTACTTAAAAACTACAAGGTAAGAATATTTGCCATGACATTTAGAGATACGTCCATCTCATTTTTGCATCAGAGGAGATCCCACACAGGAAAAGTTAGTTAAACCTATCTTTTGTCAAGTAGTCTTTCAGGTTTGATGGGGGAAAACTGTGAGATAGTTTGTTGGTCCTAGCCAGCTAGGTTTGGGAGAAACTGCTCAGTTTATGTAGTTTTAATCACATTGGGATGAAAGTTATTTATTTATTAACAACACAGAATTAATGGGCAGTTAGTGAACTATACGTTCAGGATCAAAATCAGCCATGGAACAGTTAAATGATAATATATATGCTTGCAAAACATCAATAAACACCTACAATTTTCTAAAGACCCTTCTAGAACTAGTCACAGAAAGGTCATATCTTGCACGTGCACCTTCCCTCTTTTCCTCTTCTCAGTGTGTAAGGAGTGGTTAGCGTTTTGAATCTGCAGAATTGACATTTTTAGGAATAATTTTTAGAAACATAACTAGAGTGTGCTTCTTTTTTGTAACTGTTCAGGTTTGGTCTTGGTTCAATCCTTGTCACTGAAAGTTTTGGAAGTTAAAAGCAATCTGTGTTTTTCATGTAGAAGCACAGCATTTTCTTAGAAGGCCCTGTAGAATTAGATTCTATTTGGTGCTACCTGTGTGAAATACTTCCAGAAGTAGTATCTCAGCCAGTTTTTCCGAGGAGACATTTCTTTTGATTGTCATTAGTTTGAGGACTTCAAAACAGTAGAAAGCAAATTTGTGAGCACTAGAAATTTTTTTTATATATATATGGGAGAATTTCATACTTGAAGACCATTTGAACAATGAAATTTCATGAAAAAATAATTTACTATCGTCTAGTGAAAGCATCAGTTTGCACTACACTGCTTTTCACAGCTGAGAGGTGAAATAAGTGTTCATTTGTGAAAGCACTGCTCTTCACAAAAATATTGTACTCATGTTGAACAGCTAAGAATTGAGCAGAAAATGCTATTTGCTTAGTGACTCTTCATTTATTTTAGTACTCTCAGTATTGTACCCTATTACAGCATGAAAATCAACTCTCTTCATGAAACACCTTTCTGGTAATAGAATGTATTTGGTATAGCACCTAACTCTCCTTAGGGTAAACCGTCCTCCGATTACTAAGCCCTTGCAATTCAGTCTCTGCTTTTCAGTAGACATTGTCCCACAGATGCTGGGATGATCCTCTCAGTCCACTGCATTCTGGTTATAGACTTTATAATATAGAAAGTCTCTGACTTTTATGTGTGGTATGTGCTTTATTTTTTAAATCATAGCGTTGCTCAGAAAACAAAAGTACAAGCAATGTAAACTTGTTTGCATATTCCATCGGTTTCTATTTACTTTTTGAATAATAACGATGTGCAACAGACAAATGTTAACCTTGGATAAGTTGACTTTGGTTTTAGAGGAGTACCCTTTGTTCTGATACCATAATAAAATAATCAAAATACACATCTCATTATCATCAGTGTTTTTTATTATGAATACGTGTTTGCTTGTTTAGTACAATCAACATGCTGTCAGACTCGCTTTCCCATCTCAACTGGCATGTTGGAGGCAGGGGAGTAGTATTACTTAAGTTCCTTTGTGTTGATTCTTCCAAAGGCAATGCTTCCTGGATTAATTACATTTTCCCTCCTCTTGTACTGTGATAGTGANAAACTAGTAGGTGAGAAGCCAGAAATGCAATTGTGTCACTTGATTAGACAAAATTATCTGCAAAAATACATACGTACCATTTGTAGACTTTCAAAAGCCTTCAATAATATTTGATGGCAGTAAGTTTATTGCATTCATCACAAGTTTTTGTTTCGAAACTACGTGCAAATAATCTTCCTTGCTACATCTTTCACTGTTTCATCTGGTGTACAATTATCTCTGTAGATTAGTATGATGTCTGTGAGTAGTTGCAGAAACATCTAACAACTGGAATTCTGTGGTGGTGTGTTTTTAAAAGCTAGAACACCAGTTGTGGGTAATTATCAAAGAAACTATTTTCTATAAAAAGTAGCATGGTAGCTTTAGCCAGAGATTCCCAAATGGTGTGTTTCGGACATGATTGTACAAAGATCTGCTCAAGAGCACAGAAGTGGGTATTTCAAACGCTGACAGTAAAAGCAGTATGAATGAAAGTTACTTTATATTGTGCAGAGATCAGTATAACGAAAAGAGATTAAATCATACAAATAACTTGTTAGTGTCTCATTATTCTGAGCTACTTGTTTCTGATGAAGAATGTCGGAATTCCGAGAAGAGAGGGCTGTAGAAGTAGGGAATTTATGGTCATTTTGGACATTAGGAATGGACTGGGTTTGCACATAATTGTAATATTTGGTATTTCAGACATATCTTATGTATGTAATGGGAGGAAAGTTTTATCTTGATTTCCCTGAATTTCTTCACATAGAGGCGGGGGCACTGTAGCTAAAACAGATGTATGAAAAGAGGAAATATTGTCTGAAAACATGCTGAGTAAGCAGAATACTACAAGACACTGCCCCTTCCTAGTACACATCTATTAAATGACTTTTAAGATGAGCAGGAGTCCTAAATGTAACTGAAATTATCCTTCATCAATTTCTTCAATTTTCTTCTTCTCAAGTTCCATTCCAATGCTGAGACAGAGAATGGGGAGAAGGGTTTATTGACAATTGTTTATTATAGTTATTTCATTGT